>CM059193.1:62419464-62586044 GCA_030323885.1 Branchipolynoe longqiensis | reverse complement strand
AGCCTGCAAGAAGATCGGGCACTTCGGTAAGGTCTGCCGGAGCAGACTGGGCAAGGTCAACGAGTTGGCCATCGAAGAGCCCGACCCTCACAATGCTGAGCAAGACCCGGATCCAGCGGCAGTCAATGTATTGACAACGGTTCTGTTTGTCGGTGCCGTTGACCGCGGTGCCGAGCAAGACGCCAAGCTGTGGTACGCGACCGTCCGAGTGAACGGTCGTCCTGTCAAGTTCAAGCTCGACACCGGGTCGGATGCAAGTGTGCTAGTGAGGCGTCGGTCGACGTGAATGTCAGAGACTTCAGGTTCCAAGTGGTGCGGAACTGTCAGCCTATTTTGGGGAAACAGGCTTGTGGGACATTGAACTTGTTGGTGCGCCTCGACGAGGTGCACTCTGCCGTGCCGACAAACATTTCCAAGCCGGACGGCAGTCCCAGCGCACAGGCTGAGCAGCTGGTAAGCGAATACAAAGACATTTTTCAGGGTTTAGGTCTTATCAAAGCAAATGCTGTCATTCATGTTGATAAATCTGTACAACCTGTTATAGATCCGCCTAGAAGAATCCCATATGCAATTCAAAGTAAAGTATGTGGTGAAATTGATCGTATGGTAGAAATGGGTGTAATAGTTGAGCAGGATGAACCTACCGAATGAGTTAATTCTATAACTATCGTAAGAAAACCAAATAAGATAAGGATTTGTCTGAATCCGACTAAGTTGAACAAAGCTATAAAGAGAGGGCCTTTCCTACCAAAACAATTGACAAAATTATTGCCAAGACGGCAGATGCAAAATATTTCTCAGTTTTGGATGCAATGACAGGGTATTGGCAAATAGAGGTAGATGGAGAAAGTTTGCGTCTGTGCACATTTAACACTCCGTGGGGCCGGTACAGGTACACTCGCCTGCCTTTTGGCATAAAAACAGCTGGTGACATTTTTATTCAGGAAATGCACCATGTCATGGGCGACCTACCCGGTATCGGGATAGTCACAGACGGCATTTTGGTATATGGGTCAACAGTGGAGGAGCACAAGGAGAGGCTCAAGGCCGTGTTGGACCGAGCTAGGTCGGTAAATCTCAAATTAAACGAGAGAAAATCTTTGCTATGTAAAACTACAGTAAAGTATGTAGGTCATCAACTTACCTAACAGGATGTGAAGCCTGATCCAGACAGAATACAAGCAATCATAGACATGCCAGAGCCACATGACAAACAAGGCGTCCAATGGTTCCTGGGCATGGTTGGGTATGTGCACAAGTTCATACCTAACATGTCCGAGATTGCCAAACCACTGCGCACGCTCCTCGCTAAGGATGTGGCGTGGCACTGGCAAAACGAACAGCAGTGTGCTTTCGATAAGTTGAAGGAAAAGTTGAGAACTGCTCCTGTGTTCTCGTATTGCAATGTAAACAAGCCTATTGTCATTCAGGTAGATGCATGTCAGTCAGGTCTAGGTGCTGTGTTTGATGCAAGAAAATAAGCCAATCACACTCGCATCTTGTGCGCTCAATTCAGCGCAGTGTGGTTATGCCACGATAGAAAAAGAAATGCTCGCCATGTGTTTCGGATGCCAGAGATTTCATGACTATATTATACTTTGGCAAGGAGGTTCAAATTCAAACGGACCACGAGCCGTTGGTGGAGATAAAGCAAAAACCGATTCACAAACTTTCAGCCAAAATGCAGAGAATGCGAATGCATTTGCAAAACTACAATATTCAAAGGTTCTCTGATGTTTTTTGCAGACACGTTGTCCACAGCACACAGTGCTAGGGTAGGTTATGAGACTCTGTTTGATAACACATTCAGCGTGCCCGCAGTGGACATGCAATCGTCAAGTTTGTTAAGTAAAAGATGTATGAAAAAGATGTATCCATGTCCATGTTGATCACACATATTGAGGATGGGTGGGACACTACACGCATACAGACACCCACACAAAGATGAGTTAACGGTAGAAAACAATCTAGTCATGAAAGGCAATCGGGTGGTGGTCCCTCCGGGACTCCAGGGTGAGATTATTACACAAAGTATCCAGAGGTAACGTTGTTGAGAGATACGTCGTCTGTCACAGTCATTGAGGCGATGAAGGATAATTTTGCTAAGCACAGTATTCCTTGGTAGCTGGTGTAACAAACACTAATCTATGCAATAAGATGCTTCAAACTGCAGATTTAACTCTGGAACAATGCATAAACATGTGTGAACTGAGCGAATTCAGTGCTGACATTTGGGAGGACAACAAATTGGACACAGAAACAAAGGAAGTGGACTACCTGAATAAGTATGCAGTTCTGCACACCAGTGCACTGGAGGTTTGTGGCCTTGGATCACGGCCACCATCTTGGAAATCGAGTGCAGCATTCAACGTTGGTGCAGTAAAGTTTAACGGTACGAACTGTGGTTATGAACATAGGCGTGGATTGTGTCCCACTCAAGGGAAAGCGTGCATCATGTGTAAGAAGATCAGGCACTTCGGAAAGGTTTGTCAGAGCAAACCTACTCCACTCAACAAACTGAAAATGGACGAACCCGGCCCAAACAACATGAACCCAGACCCGGGGCCAGTAGACATCAACCAGTTGATGGCCAATCTGTTCTTCAGTGAACTGAAAGCCAGCACCGGCAACAATGTCAAACTTTGGTTCACGGCGATCAGGAGCAACAGCTACCCAGTGAAGTTCAAGCTTGACACCGGGGTCTGAAGCGAACGTCCTCCCACACAGTATGTTTGACAAGATGGCTTCTAGCAGTTGAAAAGTATGAGATGTTCACTCATCACCTACTCAGGCCACCAGATCATGCCTGATGGAGAAGCAGTCATTGTGATCAACGACAAGAACATTGTGTTCCAAGTAGTGCAGGACTGTCAACCCATACCGGGTAAACTCACATCTGCTGGCGAACACTTGTTCCTGTGTGGGAAACAATGTGGATGAGGCTGACAAATTGGTAAGCCATTATGATAATGT
The DNA here is from genome assembly GCA_030323885.1 of Branchipolynoe longqiensis. NCBI lineage: Eukaryota > Metazoa > Annelida > Polychaeta > Phyllodocida > Polynoidae > Branchipolynoe > Branchipolynoe longqiensis. Next base: position 62,583,071 of record CM059193.1, on the reverse strand, counting down.
CTTTCAGGGTTTAGATCTCATTAAGTCCGAGGCTGTCATTAACATTGATAATTCTGTATTAGTATTTATTACCTGTTGTTGATGCAGCCAGAAAAATCCTATATGCGATACAAGACAAAGTGCATGATCAGTTCAAAAGTATTGTTAAACTAATGGTTATAACAGAACAAGACGAGCCAACTGAGTGGTTAAATTCAATAACCATCCTAAAGAAACCTAGCAAGATAAGAATCTGTCTGGATCCAACGAAGCTAAACAAAGCATTACAAAGGGGCCCATTTCCAACCAAAACAATCAAAATCATCACCAAAATCATCACCAAAACTGCTAATGCACAACGATCTAACGCTGGGTGCATGCGCTCAAGAGGGATGGCTCATGGCTGCCTAGGGCTGTTTCACAATTGTGGCACATCACAAAGCCTGGGGAGCAGCTTGAATTTGCCGATCCCCTTAGCCCCGCCCACTCCTCCTCAGCTGCTTCGTCCTTTGTCCATGATGAATGATGCCACATGTCCTTGATTGGAGTTTGTGCAAAGCACTCCGCAGAAATATTCACTTGCTATGTATCACCTGTGCACTTCCGGTTCTCCTCCCAGATTACTATCAGGGACACATGACTACCTGATTGGTCTATACCGGACGGCGCGAGCTCCTGGGACGTGGCGGCATCGCGAGAGATAGCCAAAGTGCTATATCTAATCTACATGCTGGAGCGGGGCATCGACATGCACCTATCTCCGTCGGCCTGCGACTTAGGGCACTACATCGATCACATCTTCTGTGAGCTCCTGCCGCCCCACTCGCCGGTGTAAGCCGGTGGCTTACACATTCTTGAGCATGCGAGCCTGGATCGGAGAGGCAGGTGGCAATTATTCTCCCTTCACAACCCATTTCCCAGAGACGGTGTGGAAGGGAGCTGAGAAGATGTTTACGCGGCCGACTCTGCACACCACCTCAATAACCCATGCAATGCTCAAAGATATCTACACCCACTGCCGCGCCATGGGTCCTCAGGGTGTGGTACCTTGGGCAGGGCATCACCTTGGCCTACTCCACCTTCACGAGGCAATTCAACCTGCTGTCCCTGTTGACCAACTGGGATTGGGGGTGGCTGACACACCATAAGACGTCAGGACATTGCACCGGCCTACGGCGGCCTCCGCGTGATCCTGAGCTCCTATTAGATGACTCGAACACAGGCTCAGACCATGTTGCTGTTTGTTCTGCCGACCTCCAGACTCTGCCCATGTGCAATTGGTGCCAGGCAGTGCACCTGGTTCAGGCCTCTTCAAATGCTCCGGCATTCATCACACATCACCCGCCTGCGACCGAGGCGTTGAAAGCTGCAGGAGTCCTGGAGGCCTCCTGGGCCGCATTCAGAGTCCGTCTCGGCGACGTAACCGCAATAATGCTTTTTGGCCTATTTTCGTTCAGGGTGCGTCGCAGCGACGTCTCGGCGACGCCTCCCTTTTCATTCTGAAAGGCACTTCGAAAATGGCCACCACATTCAGTGGTTTCGGCCCATCACGGCACAGCTTTTCCATTGCAAATGGCCGCTGCCTATGGGGGCGGCCATTTTTGAGACAACAAACTGCTTTTGCCGTTCAGACTAGCGTGACGTCTGGGCCATCTCCGAGGCGCCTCCGAGACGGAGCCTGAACGCGGCCCTGGTTCACCTTACATGGACTATGTCAAAGCGCAGTGCAGGCCTCCGCCGCCCGGGGAGTCGACCTCTCAGCCATTATGGTGCAGGGGACCTGGGAGTCTAACGCAGTGTTCAACTATGTGACCATCGTACCCCTGTGGATACCCCACAAGCACTGGCTTTGTGTTTTGGCTTGGTTTGGGGGTCCTCCTCGGCAGGCTACTTTGTCCCTCAAAAGTCTCCTTCCATGGACCCAGACCAGCCTGATTGACTTATATTGTAATTTCATTCAAATAGATCAATACATAAAATTAGCGATGTTCACTTTCACAAAACCGACACTGTGTCCGGCTCCCTCTGTGCGAATCACTGGATAACTCAGGACCAGGATAATGTGACTGAGTGGGATACCGACGTTCCAGCCTGCCGGTAAAAAGCTGTCATAAATGTGCACTCACGAGTCAGTACTCCTCTTGACATCACTTTAATTGTTGCTAGGACGGAAACAAAGAAAGAAGACATGTCACTACCATACAGTGCACACATACCCACAATACATTGCCACACTCCACCCCACACCCCCCACACACACACGTGCACCACACCTAGGACCGGTGTGTAAGACCCTGTTGTACATATCACCGGCGGTGTGGCGCCAACAGTCTGTCGGGTCGCGTGTCACCGTGAGGCGCCACCTGTACCATGCCGGCAGCGGGCAGCTCTGTGTTGGCGTCTGGTGCATGTGTGTGAGTGCGCATGTGTCAGGGGGCGCCTGACGTACATGCTGCTGCTGGCATGCCTCAGCGGACGCCTGCGGTATGCCCCCTTCCATTTCTCCTCGCATTTTCTCCCACCCCTCCCTACACTCTCACCTCTCGCCTCCCCTGCTTACCTCCCCTTCTCTCACTCCTGCCATCCCTCCTTCCCATCCTCCACGCTTTCCTCATTCTCTCGCACTCATCTTTACCTCCTTCCACTCCTTTCCTGCCCTACTTCCTTTCCTCATTCCCTCCCACTCCCCAGCTTCACCTCCTGCCACCCCGCCTTCCCTTCCTCCTTCCTTTCCTCAATCCCTCCCACTCGCCATATTTACCTCCTTCCACTCCTGCCATCCATCCTTCCTTTTTACCTCCGTCCACACCTACCATTGCTCCTTCCCTTCCTCCTTCATTTCCTCATTCCCTCTCACTCGCCATATTTACCTCCTTTCACCCCTCCTTCCCTTCCTCCTTCATTTCCTCATTCCCTCTCACTCGCCATATTTACCTCCTTCCACTCCTGCCACCCCCTCCTTCCCTTCCTCCGTCCTTTCCTCAATCCCTCCCACTCCCCATATTTACCTCCTTCCACCCCTCCTTCCCTTCCTCCTTCATTTCCTCATTCCCTCTCACTCGCCATATTTACCTCCTTCCACTCCTGCCATTCATCCTTCCTTTCCTCCTTTCTTTCCTCATTCCATACAACTCCCCATGTTTACCTCCTTCCACTCCTACCATCCCTCCTTCTCTTCCTCCTTCCTTTCCTCAATCCCTCCCACTCCCCATATTTACCTCCTTCCACTCCGGCCATCCTCCTTCCCGTCCTCCTTCCTTCCCTCATTCCTTCCCACTCCCCATCTTTACCTCCTTCCACTCCTACCATCCCTCCTTCCTTCCCACTCCCCATCTTTACCTCCTTCCACTCTGGCCAGCCCTCCTTCTCTTCCTCCTTCCCTCACACTCCCCATCTTTACCTCATTTCACTCCCGCCAACCCTCCTTCCCTTCCTTATTCCATCCCTCTCCCCATCTTTACCACATTCCACTCCTGCCATCCCACTATCTCCCAGCTTCCTTCCTTCCTTCCTACCTGCCTCGCTCCCATACACCTTCTCTACACCTCATTCCCTCCTCCCACTCACCTTATTCGTCCTTTCCTCTCTTCTTCCTTCACTCCCCCCCCCCTTGCGTCGCTCCCCTCAGCGTTTCTCCTCCCTCCCTCCCCCTGTTATTCCGTCCATCTCCCCTTCCCTACCCCCTCGCTGCGGAGACAGCACCAGCTGCAGGCTGCTGAGTGGTGGCACCCGGATGTGTTCCTGTACCTGTACAACCCCGGTGCCGCTAGTGGGTGCCGCTAGTGCCGCTGGTACTGCTAGTGTCGCTGGTACCGCTGGTTCCGCTAGTGTCGCTGATTCTGCGACAGAATAGATGTGCCATCCCCATTCCCTCCTCCCCCACTCCTTCCCCGGCCGCTCTCATTCACCATCTCACCACCACATCACCACACTACCACACCACCAAGCAACTTCACCACCACATCACAACACCACCACACTGTCACAACACGACACAACTTCACCATCTCACCATCTTGTGTGTTTATGTTTTTGTGGATTCTTTACATTTTAACGATGAAACGAAATACCATAATGAACAAGGGACCTGTTGTAATGGGACGATTAAATCGTAGTAACAACAAATATATCGTAATGATTACTGCAGACTCATAACGGTTCATTTATTTGTGCGACATCACACAACCATCTCACGACCAAGCACAACATCCCATAGAAAACATAATCCTCCCAATTATGGCCCACTGTACGTTTACCTTAGGTCTATTGTTGGGGTGACTTAATTTATCGTTAAGTCCATTTTAGTAGCTAAATTTCTAGCCATTACCCTAATTAAATTTGACGATTTTATTACAGAAAGTGTATGTCTTGTTAGATAGTGTCCAGTTAGGATAGTTCTAGCATGTCTTACTGGTTGGAACATGACTTTGGCACACTGGTATGATGGACTGGTGTGTTGTTAAAGTTGCAGTCCGAGGGTTTTGAGTTTCTCTCATTTTCTGAGATAGAAATATTAGGTTCTTCATTATAAATGACCTTACTTTAGTTTGAAGTAACTTTTATTTTAAATCGCAAACTTTTGAGATTTAAAAAAATGGAAACATGCTAAATTAATGTTGGCAAGCTTGCCAAAACTCTGACACCATAGTCTTCTGCAGTAACAGGTTCTATTAATTGACTCACTAGTCGCTGCTATGTGCCAGTAAATGTTTAATAAGTGCATCAGTATCTAAGCTAGATATATAGAATCAAATCTAGATAATTGTTTTGGTTTTGGAAATTTGATGTTTTCATCAGACTATGCAGCGTGTAAGTTAAAAATTATGGTAAGTTAGAAATGATTTCATTCAATAATCTAGGACCCGTACATGAGGAGAGTAGAGAGTATGACTAACCCAGCTGCCCGAATAAGTTAATCATCCATTTATTTTTACTAAGGTAAAAAAACAGGAAAACATTTTAGCCTTTTTGAGGGAAGCTGGACTGTACCACCTCATATAGTTTACTAAATAGATTCTATCAATTATTTATAAAACTTTTCTTTTTCTATGGGAATTTGTTTCCCTTGACCACACATTTATGATTGTCAGCTTTCTAATTTAATGAGTGTCTATTGGCACATCATTTATTGTCTGCTTTTAGATGTAAAAGCGATGGTTTGAACAAAAAACAAACATTTGTCGCTGTGACACGGTGTAAAGCAACCCACCAATCAATCAATCAATCTCAGGGGGTCAGTCACGGAGTTTGAATAGTGTTCGAACCCTGCCTGAGTCACACCAATAACAAATTGTTTGCAATGTTGGATATCGAGAACACACAAATAAATTGTTCTTTGGTCTATATGTTTTAAAATGAATAGACTTGGTTAAGATAAAATCTAGTATGGTAATTGACAATGCACAAATCTACAGTCGGTGAAGGGCTGGCTCCTGGATCTGTCCTGCTCTCGTGCTGCACCCACTCACTCTACCACCGGCACACGCCGCCCGCCGCCCGCTGCCCTCCGCCCGCATCCAGCCACATGCTACCCTCAAACCGGCACCCGCCGCCCGCCTCCCACTACCCGCCTCCCACAACCCGCTACCCGCCACCCACCACCCGACCCCCGTATATGCACACACCCGGTGCATGTTGGCTTCTAGTCAGCAGTCCGCAGTGAGCCGCGTGCCGGCCGGCTGTAGCGGCGCCCCCTGTCGGAGACTCGTGTGCCAGCCTGCTGTAGCGGTGCCCCTTGTCGGAGCCTCGTGTGCCGGCCGGCTGTAGCGGCACCCCCTGTCGGAGCCTCGTGTGCCAGCTTGCTGTAGCGGCACCCCCTGTCAGAGCCTCGTATGCCGGCCGGCTGTAGCGGCGTCCCTTGCCAGAGCCGCCTGTGCCAGCCGGCTGTAGCGACGCCCCCTGCCGGGGTCCCGTGTGTCAGCCAGCTGTAGCGACGCCCTCTTCCGGAGTCCCCGTGTGCCGGCCGGCTGTAGCGGTGTCCCCTGCCGGCGCCACGTGTGCCGCTCGCCCGACCTCCGGGGCCGTAATTGATTAACACGACCCGGGCGACTCGGGTCACCCGAGTCGTCAGAATTTCAAATCGAACAACGCGAGTGGAGTCAACAAAAACATGTGCCGTTTGCAAAACGACCCGACGCCAGTAACCCACCTCTTGGCTGGGGTTTGCTAGGAATGCCTGAGCTGGTACCTGTAGGATAACAGCTACCACTACAAGTTGTTTTAATGCTTTTTTTTAAATAACCCAGATTGTCAGCTTATACGAATCCTAAAATACTTTAAATCCTATTTTGCTGTACTTATATTGGTTATTAAAACAAATAATTAGGTTTTAGATTAAGCCACCATTTTGTCCACCCCGAAAACGGAGAAACGTATTCGTTTATTCAACCCTAGTCTGTAGGATGTGCGCATGCCCCCAAAAGTGGCTCGGGTGACCCGAGTTGATTAATCGATTACGCCCCGGGAGTCACCCGTAGGGCAGGGCCGCAGCGCGAACAGCTGTAAAGTGTAAGCTTTGGAGAACTAACTATATTAGGTTGACTGGCATAGATTGCTTTTCATTTGTAGCAGTTTGAAGTAATGTGGTCATTATGTAAAATTTCGTGAATTGCTAATTTTGAAGATATTTGATGTGGGAAAAAAATGCGAAATAAAATTGGTGTGCACACCAACGTGCCGGTCTTTTACCCATTGCTGGCGCTGAACATCACAGGAGCACCATTCTCAGCTACACTGGCACCCACAATACATTAGACGACAGAGCCTTTCTTTATACTCGCTGTATATATATCGTCATTATTACCATCATTATTATTTCAGAAAAAAAGTGTTAATTTTGACATTTGGCCTATTTTACATTATACTCGATATCGGCATTTTAGTCAACTTCAGCCCACCAAACACAATACAGTGCAACACAAAACAAACGAAACTGATTATATTTATATGCAAATGTTTATTTGGCATAATGCGTTTACCCCTTAATCATTATCAGGAGGTAGTCAAATTATGCATATAAATATATAAGATGTCTATATCCAACAATAAGTATATATATATATATATGTACATATATATATATTATATTTATATAATATATATATATAATATATATATATATACAAGCCATAATTGCATTCGCCGATTATACAATACAGAGTTTGTTATTGATTTGCACATATTCTATTAATACTATATATTGCACTAAATTAGCATGCATAATTAGCCATCGTTACAGAAATGAGGTAAATAGTTTACATCATGTATCACATATTTTGTATCATAGCTTTGCACTTTTTGTATTGTTAGTGCTATTGTCGTTTACAAAAATAAATGTTGATACACAATTAGCTATTAGGAATTAAGTAGACAGTTTCTATCTATTGCGATGATTTCCTTTGCATAATTAGCGATTCCTCCACATAGGCTATGGGGTATATTTTGCTTAATCTATTTACACTCAATTGATATATAGATGTAGCTATTAATAATGAATGCTTGGTGAAATTTGTGAATTTAAATTGACATGTGAAGCCTATGGTGTCGGGTGCGGAAGGGCTTTACAGCACAAAGGGCAGTACTGCCACATTATCGGCGTGCTTCTTCCTCTTGAACTTGACCCTGACCTTGCCCTTCTTGCCGTCCATATTTTCGGCAATGTCAGGCAGAACATGTCGCGCCTTCCTGCAAAGATAACAAACAGCACGATATTTACTCATCCACCAGAGCATGTATCCAAACGCTAATCGTGCATTAATGTCTTTCTTTCTTTTATTCTTTAATTATTTTTATATATTAAATTAGTTGATTAAAACTGCATAGTCTAATGAAAACATCAAATTGCAAAAACCAAGACAAGGAAAGTAGCATAGTCCGATGGTTTTGAGTTTATGTCATCTTATGAGATAAATGCATTAGGTTGATTGTTATAATCTACATTACTTTAATATGAGGTAACTTTATTTTAAAATTACGAATTTAGGATATATTTTGAGGGTAGGCTAAACATGCACAATTAATGTTGGCTTGCTTATAAAAACTCTAACCCCTTCTACAGGATTTAGCAGTAGCAGATTCTATTAAATTGACTTAATAATAAGTGTTTTGCTTGTGCCAAGTTTATGCTTTTATTGGACGATACAGTTTTAACTAGAAATGAGAAATGAAAATCCAGGTACCGGAACAGTATAAGATAGCGCCCCTCATAAAGGCATTTGAAACATACTGTGAGGGCAAGACAAACAGTACAGTAGTCCGGTATCAGTTCAATTCGTACAATCAAAGTGATGAGAATATGGACACATTTATCCCCAAACTGAAGATCAGAATCACATATTGTGATTATGGCGACAAGGAAGAGTCCATGCTTTATGATAGGATTGTGTGCAGTGTAAAAAAGAACAAGCTACCGGATCTACTACTAGAGACACCAAAGCTTACACTTGATCGCTGCATCGAGACATGCCGACTGAGCAATCACACCGCCAAACAGCTAAACAAAGACAAAGAAGAAGGAACAGAAGCATGAGTAGACCACACAGTAAAGCGAGAGTGGAGAAACACAAGAAATTGGACACAACACGACACACAAATCAAACAGTTGACACCATGCAGAAAATGTGGATATCTACACGCAATGGGAGTGTGTCCTGCAAAAGGAAAAGAGTCGTAGGATGCAAAAAGATAGGCCACTTATTAAAAGTATGCAGATCGAAATCATTGTAGACCGGAACAACATCCCCGAAAGCAAAGAAGAAACCTCAACAGACGATGTGTCGGAAGAGGAGGACGAGCTGTTCGTTGGAGAGATAGCTGACAAAAAACACGGGATGACCAACCTATGGTACACAGACATCAACATTGGTGGAACCAGGATATGGTTCAAACTAGACACTGGATCTGAGGCCAATATCATACCCATCGGACTGATAAAAAGGATGCAGCACCTAACAGTACAACTGACAACATGCCGCCTCATCACCTACTCAGGTGAGAAGATCAGCCTGGAAGATGATGTGCCCATCAAGGTGAATGACAGGCAACTACGTTTCCAAGTGAGGAAAGAGGGCAGCACCATCCTTGCATAGCGCGAGTGGACAAAATCGGAGCTGCACGAACAGACGATGACAATGCTAAAGAAATGGTAAATAAATATGATGATATTTTTAAAGGCATTGGTACCATAAAAACTAATGCTAAAATACATGTTGATAATACCATAGTCTAAAGTCCTCGGCTGGCAGTTTTAGTTGTGTAGGGATGCTAAGAGGAAATCACTACAGGCACGGAAGGAAAGCAGATATAAAGTGAAAGTAGGAGGTTTAGACTCCCCTCTTTATTATATTTATAGTTTCAGGAATCAAGATGGTGGCACACACATGATCAAATTCTCCAATCAGTAACAGGCATTCTTATATCAACCAATGATGTTCAAGAACCTTGTAACCAATGCATAGATATGTCTAGCTACAGTGCCCTGTTGTGTCTCATGTGCAGTGATCCGTAAATAACACTTGGGGGGGGAGAGGGTATGTGAGGAGAGCTCCAAAGACTCTCTCACATTTCAAGAAGTGACCCTCTCACATTATCAATTATTATTAATACACAATGTCCATACTAACTCAATAATGGATCACCAACACCACACAATCCCATATGCATTTGTAATTTATTATAGAATAGTTCACACCATAACCAATATCTTAAATATTGGGAAAGTTTACAATAGAACCTGTCATAGACCAACCGAGGCATATTCCGCATGCCATCAAAGATGATGTACATAAAGAATTAGATAACATGTTAAAGTTAGGGGTGATTGTGGAAATATCTGAACCAACTCCATGGGTCAACTCGATAACTATAGTCCGAAAACCGGGAAAGATAAGGATTTGTTTAGACCCCACTAAATTAAATAAAGATATTCTGAGAGGCCCATATCCAACAAGAGGTAGTAGCAAAACCACATGGTGCCAAATATTTGTCTGTACTAGACGCAAATAGCGGATATTGGAAAATCGGTCTTGATCATGAAAGTTCTAAGCTGTGCACACCATAGGCTAGATACAGCTACACCAGGGTGCCATTCGGCATAAAAACGGCCGGGAACATTTTCATATACGAAATGAATGAAATTCTAAAAGACCTACCAAGGGTCAATGTCATCACAGATGACATTTTAGTATATGGAAATACAGTAGACAAACATAACAAGATTTTGTTATGTGTGCTAGACAGAGCTAGAAAGGTAGATTTATGACTGAATCCAAATAAATCCATAATATGTCCAACATAAGTCAACTATGTAGGTCACATCCTAACGCAAACCGGCCTTAAGTCAAACAAAGAACGAGTCGAGGCAATTATTAACATGCTCACACCAAATGATAAGCCAGTAATTCAAAGATTCTTGGGGATGATGGGATACGTAAGTAAATTCATTCCAAATATGGCGGAAGTTGCAAAGCCGCGACAAATTTTGCTTAACAAAGACACAGCATGCCACTGGGAAGATGCGCAGAAAAAAGCATTTGGTGAATTAAAAACACTATTGACGGATGCACAGGTTCTAGCATTCTATGATGTAAGAAAAAAATCAACATTGCAAGTAGCTGCATCAAAATGGGGCTTGGGGCCCCTCTATCCCAAGATGGAAAATCGAAGCTTTAGATGATACACAAAGTAATTATGCAGTAATTGAGAAAGAATTGTTAGCAATTTGTTTTGGATGCACCAAATTCCATGAATATATCTATGGTAAAGAAGTCACAGTAGAGACTGACCACAAACCCCATGTGGCCATTATGATTAAACTGTTACATAAACTCTCAGCGTGAATGCAATGCATGAGAATGTGACTGCAAAATTATAACTTAAATGTCACACATGTAAAAGGATAAAAAATGTATTTTGCAGACACGGAACCGAATAACCTGTTTGACGCCGGAATGTTGATCACAGCAATCAACATGGTAGACGCCAACATCAAACGCATCGAACAACATACCAAACGAGATGATACACTAAAAGAGTTAGTAAGACACAAAATCACAATACACAACAAGATTACACTGAAAGGCGATAGAATAATAATACCAAAACATTACAAAAAGAGATGTTAAACAAACTGCATGAAGCCCATTTAGGGATAGTCAAAAACAAGCAGCTAGCGTCAGATTATATGTTTTGGCCCAGAATGGGCAAACAAATCGAAGATAAAGTGGCCAAGTGTCAAATATGCCAAAGTTTCAGAAATCTCCAGCAATCTGAACCACTAATCACAAAATACCTGACATACCGTTTTATAAAATTGTCATCGATTTCTTCCAGATAAAGGATAAAACATTCTTATTAATTGTAGCCTAACATTCAAATTGAAGTCATTGAAATGACAAACATGTCAAGTAAGAATACTATGAAAGAATTGAAGTCTGTATTCAGCCGTTACGGCATCCCACACATGCCCGCAATTCTCAAGCGGAGAATATAAAGAATTTGTGAAAGACTACAATTTCAAGCGCTGTTTCTCTAACCCAATGTACCCACAAAGCAATGGACAGGGAGAAAGAGACGTACAGACAATAAATAGAATGATAAAAAAGGCCAAACTCAACGACAAAGACATGAACATGGCACTATTAAAATACAGAAATACACCCTTGACAGGCATGAACGCATCACCAGCAGAACTATTCCGGAGCCGCTAAACATCGGGAAGAAAGTAAAATACCTAAACCACAAAAAAAGAATGGGGTTCAGGACACATAACAAGGACTAACAATCAAAGAAACAGAGACTACAAAATAATGAACACAGAAAACAACACATTACGCAGAAACAGAATACACATTTTTAAAGTAGCTGAAAACAACGACAACCACAACCAGCTGAAAGTCAATTATATAGAACAAGATACAGTAGGCAAATAAAACCTGTAGAACGCATGGGAATGACATGATTAAACCACCATTACACAGGTAAAAGTGAAAAGCATATCACCATTAATGTAACATAGTAGAAATTAATGAAAGCATAAAGATAAGGTGGCAGGGAGCGACCGAGCCAACAGCCATTAAGGCGAAACACACGCACCCATTACAGATATGAAACCCAAATCGACAAACCTTATCAATAAAAAGCCTCATTAAAAAGTCGATAAAGGTAGACCAGGCTCACAGCGAGCGATGGGAAACAGAAACACGACTGCTCACTTGGATCACACGGTGGGAAAGTCTCACAATATCTGATACCTACCCGAAAATGAAGCAATGTAATCTCGATGTTAGTTTAAGATGTGCATGCTCATTAAATGTATCCTTTGTAAATTGGCTAAAGCGTACATCAGCTATCTAAAGCCAGACCTGGCTATCAGCTGATTACAAAGAAGAGACGCTCAGAGACTGTAACAAAGCTAAACACGATTAAACGTATTTATTCAAGACATGTATTTCTTTCAGCAAACAGACACAAACTATTATATAAGACATTATACCTGTAGCATTGTATATCGCACTTGACCAAGGATGTGTCATTCCAGGATGCACCCAGACATCTGAATATTGTCTGACTATGTTTTTATTGAAGCAAACGAAACATGAACATTCAGCATGGCAATGCACCTTATAGCAGTCTGTCAGTTATATGAGCAAATACTCGGTGAATTGATTACCATGTACAATTGCTTGACGGTTCCTGTGAAAGGGAGATGTAATGTATGTAATGTATGCAGGCATAACTAATTAGCCCACGGACGCCAGTATGACGCTCATCCCGGTAGGGGCACCGGGCTGATATCGAAACCTAATAAACACTCCTTAGCCAGACTCCGTGTCCACATCATTACACATAACATCAATTTAGTACACACAACAAATTCAAGCAAGATTTCATTGATTACAGTTCAGTAAAAAGGATTATGTCTTCCAAGAAAAAAGTTAACATTTGTCATATTTTAACTTCAGCACAAAATCACCAAAGAACTTTGACTTGCTATCCCCTGCCCTCCCCCAAAAAGGGGCTTATTCATTAACAATGCAACATAGAAACCACTTATATGATATACAGTTTCTAAGAACGACCCAAACAGACAATGAAGGAACCTGCCATGTCTGTGACACTCAGGGAACAATTTGGTGTGTTGGATAAAGTTACTTGGGGGGTGAAGCCGCTCCCAATGTCTGATCGGCTATTTACATCCACATAGATCATCATAAATAGGCCGAACAGGCCTATGAATATTTGTGATAATAGATTCAAAATTCTTACTTTAAAGAATATCTGGGACCTGTGCATTTTAGGGGATTCTAGTATGTCATGGTATCTGATATTGCATAAGAATATTGCATTGATAAAAACTGCAATCTCTACACAAGGTCATTACAATATGTTTAAGGGAAAATGACAAAATTGTATTTGCAAGTGAAAATTGCAGCTAAGCCTCAAGCTGAAACCATAGACATTTAAGTTTATGAATCGAGTTAATAGGCCTACCTATTTGAATAGTTCTAACTCTTATACCGTGTTGGATTATGGGGATAAGAATCATCGCAAACTTATATTCTGCGATGATTATACTCAGATTAATTAATACATAGATGCATAAAGACTTATCAAGCATAGGTTAGTTATCATATTACATCTTCATATGATTGTTTACTACTATAGGTTGAGGAAGGATTAATAGTTGTCTGTCAGATAATATCCCAATGTTAATTATTAAGTTGATAATAAATCAAAGAAAGTAAGCCCTTTGTGTTTCTACCTTCTCTATCTGATATAAAGAAAGTTAGAAAGGTTCAAAAGAAAGTAAGTATACAGGAACCGAAGCCTTCCTGTCTGTCTCCTGTCTGACACTAACAGTTAAGTGCCTATCACACCTTACCGGATTGAGCCACGGACATAACCGGGCAAAGAATTGTCTAGTGCGGTGATGTTCGGTATCAAAATGTATCGAAATGTGTCGAAATGTTGCGCTATCGGGTGAAAGGCCACCAGATGAAACGAACGCTTAACGGACAAGGAATGTACATTAACGAATAGCCAACAGATGATAAACGGACGAGAACCAGACGAGACTGGATAACAACCGAATGTCTAATGGACAGACAGAACATAAAACGGACACATACCGGACTGTAACGGACATGCCAAAAAACTAATATACTATTCGCATCCACTACAAGGGTGATCAGAAAATAAAACCAATAATACCTACACTTAGAACTAAAACCTTTGGTTATCTAACGGTCCTTCCCTATTTCGGATTGACCTCGGATAGCCAAACCAAACACAAAACAAGCTCAAACATATATGAGCCAAGAACACACATATCTGCCAACAGCTAGCTAGCAGTCTTTCCCTATTTTGGATTGACCTAGAATAGCCAACCCCAACACAAAACAAGCTAAAAAATCTACAAATGTACTAAATAATCACCATGTAACCACAAAGGGCTATTAGAGCAAATAATGCGCCACTACTAAAGCAGACCAGAAGCCGAATAAAAGCTCATGAGAGAAGCACGCTGGAAATGGCTACCAAGGTGTGGAATGCCCAAACGGTAAAGGAATGACAAATTCCTGACCTAAAAACTTCCAAAAATTATCTGTGCAAAATAAGGCTAGGAAACCCCCACTAAGCTACACTGCAAAGGGGCATGTGATATGTCATGGCCCACCAGCGGGACACCCAATGGAAGGTAACCATGCCAAAAGTAGCCAGATAACACACCATACCGCTACATTCAAGCCTATGATATGTAAATAGGAGTAGGCTAGTCTAGTAATAAGAGTAGACCAAAGTAAAATAGCCAAGAAAATAAAAAAAACTAACATAGGCTACTAACCATACCAACCAATTATCTATCTGCTACTGAAATGCAGGCAATCAAATACCTTATCAGCAGCTACTGTGTGGTAAGATAACACCAACACTACAACTGGACAGCATTGAAAACAAGCCTTGGTACCCGGGCTTATATGCTATGGACAGTATAAATACAGCCTCAATAACAAAAATATATATATATTATATACTGACCGAATTCCCGCAACACCATCGGCAGACTATGCAGGAAGTAAACCAGAGACATAATGGATGGGTAACAGACACAAACCGGACAAAACGGACTAAACGGATTTAAACCGTACACCAACCATACATGTCAGTTCGGCGGTGTCCGGTACAAGTTTTGTGCATGTTCAAAACTTGACACCATACACACCAGACACCACCGGACAGAGAACGGAAACTTCGGATGCCTACCCTATATGAACTGGACATTGACATATTTCACCAGACATTGTCCGGTTTCTATCCATTTCCCCAATCCGGTAATGTGTGACTGAGCCTTTAGAAAGCCTCCGAAGAAAGTAACTGTCTGGGAACACACCCCTGTCTATCCCCTAGCTGTCTGATACTAAGTCTAAGAGAGTTATGAAGACGCATCATGTTGACAGTATAGTAGATCTACAAAGAATACATTTTCATTTATAAGAACATGTCAACGACTGGAGGGAAGTTACCTAAACCTGCCTAAGGCAAACAGAATGTAAGTGTTTTAAATTGTGCTGTCAGTTCTATGCGGAGTGAATTGGTAGGACCTAAACTATGACAATACACAATATTCACACGGGTGCACTGTGGCAACAGTCCCACAACCATCAGATGTCGCATGCATTGTGAATATTGTGTATTAATAGTGACTAACTAGTTTGGTACCCTCCGAAAATATTCAAAAGGGTCCAAACATGAAAAAAGAAAATTTATTGGAAGCTCCAATGACCCAAAAGCAATATTCTTTTGGGATTGTCAAAATATTCCAAAATTTGACTGAGATAGGTGAATTTGAAAGTTAATAATTTCCATAGCTTTTGTATGCGCTGTGGCAACAGTCCCACAACCGTAGTGTTTGACGCTGTGGTCAGATGCATGCGTTGTGAATATTGTGTATTATTAGTCCAGGGATGAAATTGGTCTCCGGGAAAAAAGCGGAATGCGGATATTCTCCCATAGGTTTAGCATTGTCAGGGAATATGATGATAGTGCTGCACCGTTTGATGCATGTATTAGTAGTATATGCTGATAGTGCTGCGGCGTTTGCACCACATATTAGTATACGCTGATGGTGCTGCAGGATTGAAAAATCCCAGAAATCCGCGAAATCGCGGAGTTCTTTCGGCCCTGACTAATTAGCCAAGAGTATCCACCGATCCTCTTTGCCCACAAGCTAGCCGGGATATCCATTGACTACACTGCCTTAGTATCTGTGTGACACTTTCACCAACCAAAAGACCGTGAAGACAGTATGAGTATAGGAACATGATCTTGACTGTAACTGCATCAATCAATCAATCAATCAATGAGATACAGCTATAATAGGCCTTGGACCTGTTAGCCGCTCTTAATTAATAGAAATGGAGATGTTCTTCAGATGTGGTGGATTGTAGCAACTGTCACTGGCTCCAAGATATACGTAATGCTTGACCAGTATGCATCCAGTCGGGCCTTGAAACAGTTCACCGACTCTGCTGCTACGACAACATGCATGATAGAGAATCCAGCTATAAGAGGTGTACATGGATATGATCTTTGCTGTCACTGACAGAGAATCATGCTAGAAAAATTGTATAGGGATGTGATTTTTGTTGTCACTGGCAGAGAATCATGCTAGAAGAATTCTATAGGGATATGATCTTTGCTGTCACTGATGAGAATCATGATAGAAGAAGTGTGTAAAGAAATGATCTCTGCTGTCAGAGTGGCACTGACAGATATCCATACGGGAAAACGTGTATATAATTTATGGATATGATCGCAGTGCACTGATGCAACAGAGAATCAAACTAAAAGAAATATAGGCATATGAGCCTGTCTCAAAAGGTGCTAACTCTTCATTTTTGTGTTCATAGTAACGATTGACACAAAACAGCACAGAAACGGTTACACTGAAAACACAAGGACATTTGCTTCAAATCAATATGTATTCTATTGGGATTATGAAACACCATGTAAACAACAAATCAGTTTATCCTGAGCAGATGCATAAGTAGATAGTGTGTTGATCGTTATTATGGACATAGTTTTGTCCCATATTGCTTAGGACCTTTTGAGACAGTCTCATATGGCTATGTTGTCACTGTTTCGGCGCGATTGACAGATAATCATGCTAGAAGAAGCGTATAAGGATATGATCTCTGCTGACACCCAGATAGCACACAGCCATCGGGCCAACGTCAGCCCAACGGCGGCCGCGCCGTCGGCCCAACGGTGGAAACCGCCGTCGAGCCGACGTTGTTTTGTCCATCCTCCCGCCGTCGGCACGACGGCGAAAACCGTCGTCGAGCCGCCGGCAACAGCCGCCGTCGAGCCGATGGCAACAGCCACCGTTGAGCCGACGGCGACAGCTGCCGTCGAGCCGACGGCGGGAGGTTGGACAAAACAACGTCGGCCCGACGGCGGCAAATGCCGTCGGCCCGACACAATATATTTATTCCAAATTAATAGAAAACCTTATAAATTTAATATAATCTTTTTGGTAAACATGTTTTCTATATGTGTACCAAGCGATTTATCATTTGGTGTGGTTTTAGAGATATTTCACTTTTTCTGTATGGATTATGGTTAGGGTTAGGGTTAGGGTCAGGTTAGGGTTTAACTCAATTAAGGTCAGGTTAGGGTTTAACTCAATTAAATACAGAAAAAGGGAAATATCTCTAAAACCACACCACCTATTAACAAATCGCTTGGTACACATATAGAAAACATCTTTACCAAAAAGATTATATTAAATTTATAAGGTTAGGGTTCTTGGTTTCTATTAATTTTGAATAAAACTAATGTTTTCGGAAAAAAACAAGATGGCAGTGCTTCGTCAACATTCCGTACCGGATAATACGATTCAAATCGTATTAACATGAATAATTCCATTAATACATAGTAATAAATTACAAAACTTTTACAAAATAATCTAAACATATAAATACGCAAACCTGTTAAATAATTCCTTAAAATTCCTGCAATTTCTGGAGTTATTTGTAGAAAAAGAATGCTGCTCAACGATTGCACGTCCTCCGCTGGCGACTCAAAGCAACAACATTCTGTACCGGGTAATACGATTCAAATCGTATTAACACGAATAATTCCATTAATACGTCATAATAAATTACAAAACCTTTACAAAATAATCTAAACATATTACTAAACAAACCTGTTAAATAATTCCTTATAATTCCTGTGATTTCTGGAGTTATTTGTAGAAAAAGAACGCTGCTCAACGATCACACGTGTTCCACTGGCGACTCGAGCCGGAAACCAAATTTAAAGAACTGCGCATGCGCGGCCCACCACTGTCCGACGGTGGCCCAAATGTGCAAAAGCTTGAAACCCAGCGGCGGGACACCACCGTCGGACCGACGTTGGCTCGATGGTGGCCCAAATGTACAAAAAGATTGAAACCCAGCGGCGGGCCACCACCGTCGGCCCGGTGGTGGCTCGACGGTGGCCCAAATGTACAAAAAGATTGACACCCAGCGGCGGGCCACCACCGTAGGCCCGATGGTGGCCCGACTGTGGTAAATATGTGCTGATGTGTGACCAATAGCCAATGTCGGCCCGATGGCTCTGTGCTATCTGGGCATTGACAATAATAATAATAAATTTATTTCCACATGATCAATGTACACACAAGTTGATATTTATATCAGTAATTCTTTCCCCATTTAAAAAATAACACAGATACATTGTTTATACCATAGAAAAATAGAAGTTAAAAGCATATCAATATACATTACCTTCAATACTGTAAATTACATAGCAATATTTATGTACTAGATTACTATATGTTTTTCCTTTGATAAAGCTTAAATATTTTCTTTTATACACTCGTTGAATGATTTCTGCTCGAAGAGTAGAACTTACTAGAACTACTAGAAGTAGAAGTGGTTAGTGATATGGTCTGACTGACATTACGTACAAATAGTAGAAATATTAGTAACTAATACTACTTTAATGTTTTTCCTCGGAATGAATGGCGTTTAATTCCATTTCTGGGAACCAGTTGGAGAAGCATATCTTGAGAGAGGGACAAAGAATAATCGGGGAATCATCCTGCCGCCTTCTTCAGTAGGATTCCGCCGCAAATTCGGCATATTCATCGTTTGCGATGGCGAGTTTTTCCTAAAGGCCCTGTCACATTACGGCGTATGGCGGGAGCGTATGGCGGCGTAGCGGCTTTACGTCATATACGTCGGCATACGCCGCATACGCTACTCATACGCTACTCATACGCTACTCATACGCCGCCAGTGCCGCAACATGCCGGCGTATGTGAAGCGTATGAGGCATACGCCGCCATACGCTTTCATAAATTTGTCCGTCCAATTTTGTTTGTGCATGCTCAAAAAAACACGACCTATGAGGGCGTATGGCCCATAATGTCAAAAAATGTCATAGCACGCTCCCATACGCTCCCATACGCTCCTCATATGCTCCTCATATGCTCCTCATAGGTCCCCCATACGCTCAAACACACCCGAAAGTGGCACCAGCACGGCGTACGTAGGTTTTCAATACGCTCCCGCCATACGCCATAATGTGACAGCCCCTTAACCGTTAAATAAAACTAGTGGGAAACACCGTGAGATATGTTAGACGCACGTTGGAGGAACGTATCAGCACTCACAGCTAAGTACCATGGCATATTAGCACTCATATACTTTGCTTTGCTGTTGATGTGTGTGTGTGTGATTTATAATGTGTAAATGACTCAAAACCGCTGTTGAGTTGAGTGAACTGATAGATTCCCTATTATCACTCACCAGCACACAAGTACTCATAACCAAAAACGTTTACTCAGAGCTCTACAAAAAACAAAACAAATTTTTTTTTAAATGATATATATATATATATATATATATTTATTTTTTTTCACTCAAACTGGGGATATTAATCTAATCTAGTACAGGGTGATCGGAATTGGTAGAGTGATCAAGGGAGTAGAAAGAATGGAGACCGGCAGCGCGAAAGGAAAAAAAAGATGGCCCAAAAATTGAAAAACCGCCTGATGACAACATTGCTAGGGAAGCCATTGAAATCGGCATCACTGACAGTGACAAACAAAATGCCGTCACAAACAGTGACCTACACAACAAACGCAACTCCAAACAGTCTTCCTGCAGTGGAGAGTGCAGCTCAGCAAAATCAAAGGGAACGTGGGTAGAATGCAATTTCTGCTCTAAATGGATGTGCAACACTTACATGAAACTTAGCGAAGAAGAGGCAGTGTTCCTAAAAAAAATCAGCTTTTTCTGGGCATGCAGCTATTGTCAGCAATTGGCAAAAACACTGCTGCAAAAAGCTAAAGAAAGTCTAGTTGGCCAAAAACAACCCCAACCTGACCTAAACACAATGGCAAAGAAAATAGAGGACTTGGAATCATCGATCCAAGCCCAAGTATCTAAGTCCATGGAAGAGGCACTGCCAACTATAATAAAGCAGTGCTTCAGTGAACTGAAGATGGACGTAAACATGTCCGTCGAGAAAAACATAACAAAACTCTGGTCTGATGTAGCTCGAAGCAACACGACCGGGGAACAAAAAGAGACACGTTCCATCGCCAAATCCAGCCCCATAGAGGCAGTTGTGACAAAAGCCATTGTGGCTCAAAAAGTCACGGAGAAAGCGACTGAAAGAAATCGCCAAGAGAGGGCCATGAATGTAATCATTCACAGGGCACCTTAAAAAATCAGTAGTGAATCAACAGCCAGGAAAACCCATGATGTAGGTTTGGGAGACCATTTGCTACAAGCCATCGGCATGGAAGTGCGACCGAAAAACACATTCCGACTCGGCCAATATAAGGAGGGTCAGAAATTAAACAGACCTCTCAAATTTGTATTCGACTCAGTTGAAACACAGGAGTCTGTTATGAGCAACTTGAACAAACTCAAGGACACTCCCGATAAAGTAAAGAACTTAGGAGTATGTTACGATCTCGACAAAGAAGATCGTAAAGCTCTTAGCGAACATGACAAAGGAAAAAACTGATCGGTCAAAAAACTGGATATACAAGGTCCGGGGTCCCCCCTGGAACTTAAAAGAGTCAAAAATAAGAAAGCAAGGTCAGGCAAAATAGATCATAGAATAGACTATAAAGTAAACAAAATAAAAACCTTAGAAGTTATGTACACCAACATAGATGTCTTAACTAGCGGTAAAAAGTCATTACTGGAAGTTGAAATCAGTTCTTTGAGACCTGACATTATATGCATCAACAAAGTATGTGCAAGAAATAGATTATACAAGATCAGTAAATTAAGCTTGGAAATAAATGGATATTATCTAATTACCAACTCAGTAGAGAAAAGAGGTATGATAATGCACGTTGCAAATCATTTGATAGCAACTCATTTCACACCAAAAAACGTTTTTGACGAATCAATTTGGTGCGAAATTCTTACTGATGGAGTCATAACCATTTTAGGATGTATTTACCATAAGCCCATCTAGCAGTGAACAAAACAATAATGCTCTTCTAGAATTAGTCAATGAGGTAAAAGAAATGAAACATGATAACCTGGTTATCGTTGGGGATTTTAACTTAAAAGAAATTGACTTGGCCACTGGCATCTTACATTGCCGTGATGACCATTATGCACGGATTATTTTCAACCACCTAAATGACTGTTTCCTACAACAATTTATTCAGGAACCAACCTTGTTCCGAGGAAATGAGACCCCAAATCCCTTGGACTGGGTCATTTCCAATAAGGATAATCTTATAGATAACATCAGAATAGGTGCCCCGATCGGGAAGAGTGACCATGCTGTCATATCCTTCAAAATTGATGTTGAAACAGAAAATGAGACCATCCCACTAAGATACTCATATTATAGAGGGGATTACATTGCCATGAGTAATGATATCAGGTCCCAAGGCTTGCTAAATAAATTTAAGGAAAAAAATGTGCAAGAATACTGGGACCTGGTTCAAAATGTGTTATCAGGTGCTATCAAAAGGCACATACCACTAAGAAAATTCACAACCAGGAAACAACCTCCTTGGTACTCCAGAGATATTACCACTGCCAGAAAATTGAAAAACTAAACATGGAATGTCTACTTCAATAATAAGACATTGGAAAATTGGGAAAAATACACTATCGCTAGGAATGCCGCAAATGACATTGTCAGTGAACAAAGACTTTTGAGGACAAAATTGTCCAAGAAATTAAGAATAACCCGAAAAATTTATGGAGTTATGCTTCACATAAATAAAAAAATGGCAATGGCATACCAGCTATAGCCAATAGTGACGACAAACTAATCGTAGACGATGAAGGCAAAGCTGAACTACTCAATGAGTTCTTCGTCAGTGTGTTTACCAATTAAAATACGGATAATATCCCACCCTCTCCAGATTCAGGAGTCACAGAATTCATCAGTGACGTTGATATAACAGACGGTAAAGTAGAAAAATTAATTGAAAAACTAAATGTCTCCAAGGCACCTGGGCCAGATGGGATCCATGCAAAAATCATCAAAGAGTGTTCTGAGCAAATTGGACCTATTTTGACATCTCTATTCCGTAAAAGCCTATTTGAAAGGAAAATACCCAAACAATGGAAAGATGCAGATGTCAAACCCCTGCATAAAAAGGGATCAAAATGCCTGGCATCAAATAATAGACCCGTGAGATTAACCTCTCTATGCTGTAAAATGCTAGAATGAATAATCCGAGATCGTGTCGTAGAACACTTGGAAAAACTAGGATTGGTATCTCCAAACCAACATGGATTCACTGGAAGCAAATCTTGCCTGACACAACTACTCGAAGTGATGGAAATTTGGACTGACTGGCTGGATCATGGCCTGGCATGGGACACCATCTATCTGGACTTCTCCAAAGCCTTTGATAGTGTGCCCCACAAAAGACTATTAAACAAAATCAAAGCTCTGGGAATATCGGGATCAATTTCTGAATGGATACAGGACTTCCTGTCTGAGAGAAAGCAAAGGGTAGTCATGGGTAATAACAAATCTTCCTTTAACAATGTCACCTCAGGAATACCTCAAGGAAGTGTGCTGGGACCAATATTATTTATAATATTTATAAATGACCTGCCAGGCAGTGTCTCATCAAACCTAAAAATATTTGTGGATGACACAAAGGTCTTTCGGGCAATAAAAGATGTAAGAGATAAGAATCTCCGGCAAGAGGATATTCTGAAACTCGCACAATGGTCTGAGAAATGGCAATTGCCCTTCAATGAAAAGAAGTGGGAAATTATTCATTACGGGAAAAATAATCCTCATCATGCCTATAATATGAAGAACGCTGTCCTGCAACAAGATAGCTATGAAAAGGACTTGGGTGTAACCTTCGACTCCCACCTCTCCTTTCAGAAACACATGAGGACTATCATCTCAAACGCTAACCAGAGAGTAGGAATGATTAAAAGAACTTTCCATCACCTCAACAAGAACAATTTTCTCATTCTATTCAAGTCTCTTGTTAGGCCAATTTTGGAATACTGTCCACAAATTTGGAGCCCAATATTTCGGAAAGATATTCTGGAGATCGAAAAGGTTCAGAGACGTGCACTGAAATTAGTTGCAGTTAATAGTTATAAAGGACCTACCCTATGAACAAAGACTTAGGGAATTGAAACTTCCTACCCTTTCCTACAGAAGGAAAAGAAGTGACATAATTGAAGTATTTTAAATTATGAAGGGTTTTGATAAAATAGATATGAACAAATTGTTCACCTTGAATAAAAGAGAAGGCAGTCAGGGCCATACTCTCAAACTAGTAAAACCCAGAGCCATTTCAAAGTTAAAGGGAGGAGATATTCGTCGCCGGGAAAATATGTATGTATGTATGCGTGTGTGTGTGTGTGTGTGTGTGTGTATGTATGTATGTATGTATGTATGTATGTATGTATACATACATACATCTTACATACATACATACATACTTACATTACATACATACATTACATCATACAAATACATACATACATACCTTTTATATGTGACGTCCTATACACAAATAGCCTGAAGTGAGACTACTAATTATGTGTGGTCTCTGTGGCCTAGTGGTTAGAGTGTTGGACTTGTAATCTGAAGTTGTTTGGTGATGTGGGTTCAAACCCCATCCACAGCAGAACCTTTTTTACATTCATCAACAAAAAAATGTTTTTCATCTATATCTGTTTCTCATTGAATAAAACCCAGAGCCATTTCAAAGTTAAGGCAACATAGTTTCTCATACAGGATCCTAAATATATGGAACAGTCTCCCACAAAATGTTATTGATGCCGAGTCAATTCATTCATTCAAGAATAGATTAGAAAAAGCATGGGCTGATGATCCAGGGAAATTTGACCCCTTATTCACCACATGCTACTAATTACTCCTTGTGTTGCTTATTTACTTGCACTCAAGCAAAAATGAGAGACAAATAAGTGTTCACACTTCCTGTCTACCATTCGCTATATCGCTATATTAAGTGACAGCTCAGACTCATCCTACGTTACTAACTTAGGCCTTAGCCAGGTAAAATATTCACTCATACTCAGATTAGCTTCAGAGAGAGTTCTGCGGGACTAGACTAAACTAGAAAGTAGTCTGATGGGGGGGGGGGGGGGGGGGGGGGGGGGGGGGGGGGGGGGGGGGGGGAGAGACACTGAGTGGAATCACGACATGTGCGAGTACAAAATAATTGAAAACTCACGCCTGGTACTCTAGGTCTAGGATCATCTGACGGAGTAACTCTTTCTTGGCAAACTTTCTTGACGCCTTTATGTCGTCTTCCTCATTGAAGTCGAGGTTCAGCCTTGGCACAAAGACCTTTGGCTTGAGGCGAACCGGTTGTGGGCAATCGAACCTGGCCCGGAATCGTCGAATACACAACTTCCAGTCAGTCTCGTATTTGCGAAGCCGGTCCATTATGGCGAAATTTGCACAGTGGCGCGAATTTGTCAAAAGCGTAAACACAAACTGTGCAAGCAGTCAGCTTCTCGCTCGCCCGTGTCTATAGTAACGTTGCCTAGCAACGGGGACTGTCTTCGCAGTCGGGTTCCAGTTCCCATGTTTTCCACTAGGTGCCGTCTGTGTGCCTCCACATGGGTCCTGCACAGAGGTCGCTGGCGGCACCTATTGTCAAATTGCTGAACTAATACTTTTGTAAACAAAGTAGTGTTCAAAATGAGCTGCCCAAACGTTTGTAGGACTATCTATCACCACTGCACACACATATGCTTAAATTAGGAGCTATGATAGATGAACATTCATAATTATCATCGTATATAATTTATCTATCATATTAGATTGCAAAATGATTTGGATATATCAACCAAGCTTTTTCTAATGGGTTGCCTAGGAATATATCCTGGAGACAGTGTTGTGAGAGTAACAACATAAGCCACTGCAGTTATGCCTATGAGAAATACTCCTAATATCACTCATCTATATTAATGTAAAACTAACGTAACTCATTTCATACAATATGCCATCCAATGTCAATTAGATATTGGTTCATTAACAAGTGATTTGGGATAACATATAGAGAATAATCAGTAAATTTACTACCTCATCCTACTTTGAGAAACCCATCACACAAGGAAGCCATTAATCAATTAGGTCAATCACTTGGTCTCAGTAGCCTTGACCCTCATTCCAAGTACCTAGTCAGGTTCCAGGATGTCCAGTGGTAGTATTGCTAGCACCATAGCCTGGGTTGATATAAAGTTGCATGGAATTTTGTATTAAATAATTGTTACAGATTTGAATAAGAGTGATGTAATAAGTATGTATATTATTATCTGAGAACAGTACATTTGATAATCATTAGGTCAGCCCAGATCACATCACATGCCAGGAAACAAATGATGGCGCAATGGCGCCATCAGTAAAAAAAAAAGGGACCCAGGCTATATTTTATTTAGGTCATTCCGCATCATGTGGTCATTGTGAGCTGTCAATATTGGTCATAGCGAGAGGACTTTTGGAAAGCTTACTGAAAGTATTTTGGCTTCTTTCAGCTCAAATTGATTCAAAACTAGTCATTTTTCATCAAAATGACTCCGGACTAATAATTAGTACCTCATAACGATCACTTTGATATATTTATCTTTAGAAAACGACAAAAATTCAAGCGCCCCTAATTTAACAATCTAAGAAGCAACAATTATTCTTTACATATGTTTTATTATTTACCCGCTACCCTTGAGTTGAAAAATATAATATAATATCTAGTTTAATAAGATTTAAAAGTGAAATCGACGGCGTTCTGCGGCCGCCATCTTGTCTTTTTTGCATTCTCTCCCATTTCACCAACTCTGTGCCTATAGAAGTATCCATTTGATACTGGAGCCACATACTGGAGCCTCACTTCCATACTGTAGCCTCACTTCCATATTAATGCTATTTTCCCCCGTATTTATATAAGGCTGGTCTTCACCCGTGTACTACGAGTACCGGGTGAATCTTTTATCTACATCGGACCATGCAACTTTAACTTAAGCCGTCGATTTAGGTCAGGACCACCAGTAGAGAAGAAATACGTGTTTGTTGTGAAGATATTTAGTCTACTATTTACCTAGGGTTTCCGTGTTAGTGATGGTCTTTTATTTGTTAAACGATTCAATCTATTATCTAGCCTTACACCATTTGTGAAGAAGGCCAGGATACCAGACTAGGGCGGTGTAAGATATATGGATTGTATTGGTTCACATTTGACACACTAGGGCAGTATTCGTTTAACAACTCAGATCATTCCAACCACTTTTTGGCATATGCTCATGTCATGGCCTACAACTACGAGTTGCATAAACGAACACGCTTGGGGTGGACAAAATGGTGGTTTAATCGAGATGTCAGGCTGATGTACAGATGTCAGGCTGGCAGCTGACTTGATAGCGGTATCACTGACTAGTACTGGTAAGTGGTGCCGGGAAAATAAATTAACACTGAACACATCTAAGACAGAGTATGTGTGTGGTCTATGGCACAACATTAAAAAAAGAATAAGGCACAAAGGATTGAACTACAAATAGATGGAGTCAAGCTTAAAGAAGTTGATTCCTACAAATACTTGGGCACCACAGTTGACTCTACACTAAATATAAGACAACATATCTGCAGGCTCGACCAACACCTTGCCCTCAAAGTAACTAGCTTCACAAAAATGAGAGACTACATTAGTAAGAATACTGCACTGCTCCTATACAATACCACAAGTCTGCCCATCTTTGACTATAACAACATAATTTATAGCCTGGCAACAAAACAACAGGAGGACAAGCTGCAAAAAGTTTAGAGCCAAGCACTTATACCTGTTTTTGAGGGTAAAATATTGAGATTGTACAGGACATGCACATAGAAACAAATCTTGAAACCCTAGCCCAGCGGTGGGACATTCATCGTTGTCACATATGTATAAAAGATCAAAAGAACCACAATACAGAGATCCACTGAACAGGCAGACAAGAATGGGAGATGGACCACTCCTTAGTGTTCCTAAGCCAAGCACAAATAAACTAGCTAAGGCACCAATATTTAAATGCAGCAAGATGTGGAACAACTACCATCTGCTATTAGAAGTGCACCTTCCTACAAAAGCTCTAAGTCACTGATAAGAATACATCTCACTGGCCAGGCCCTGGAACAAACACCATAGTGTGGATCCTGTGCCCTGCCTTGCTCCTGCCCCCCTGCTTGTCCCCCCCCCCCCCCTCCACCTTCACTCAATTACTTACCTCAACTATACCGTATTAGCAGCACAGTTTTTGCAGCGACCCACCATCTTAGACCCACCATAAGAGTGAAATTATTATGGCTAACCCCCTAACACACTAACACCATTCACAATCTACTAATATCCCTATCTAAGTACCCGCTTAACTACCTATTTACAGTGTAAGGTAAACGGCCAGAAGACCAGTACCTCGGCGCTGAACAAATTTATATTCTGATAAATATACTGTTTTACCGACAAAAAAACAAAACAAAATAAAAAACGTTGTTTAATTGTTTTAATAACCGATATAACTACAGCAAAATATGATTTAAAATATTTTATGATCGCATAGTTTAGTTATATTTCCATTTCATTAATCTGGACTATTCCAAAAAAATTAACATTACAAAACCATGTAGGACTTGTACTGGTAGCTGTTGTCTTACAGGTACAAGCACAGATGTGACGCCATTGCTCCTGATACCCCAAGCATGGGGCACTGGGGTTGGGTCGTTTTGCACACGGCCCGTGTATTTTTGGTCTCACCTCGCGATGTTCTATTTGAAATCCTGACGACTCGAATGACCGGAGTGATCTAGGCTGTCATAATCGAATACGGGCTATATGAATATAGGCCTATATGAATGCTTGAATGCTTGGAAAAAAAATAAAATGCTTGGTTATATTCAGATATTCATATTGCAACAGGATTCAAGCTATTATCCTTGTAATATATATATATATATATATATAGGCCTATATAAATAGACAATTATATTGTATTTTTCTTCTCGGTTTCAACGCGGATCTCTTCACATGTATAAAACCCCACTAGTTAAAGTTGCATGGCCGATGACTTTGAACTTTTATTTTATTTTTGAGATAAATATATTAAATTGATCACTATAACCTACTAATCATTAGTCCGGAGTCATTTTGATGAAAAATGTCTAGTTTTGAACCAATTTGAGCTGAAAGAACCCAAAATACTTTCGACAAGCTTTCCAAAAGTCCTCTAGCTATGACGCGTATTGACATCTCGCGATGATCACGTGACTAGGTTACAAATGGTACTTGGAATGAGGGAATGGCTAATAACAGGTAGAGGCCAGGCGTAGGAATTCTTGCTTTATCAAGGAATATTGAAAAACCAAGACAGTTTACATATAGAAACAAATAGGGGTGAGCTGTCACAGTCTGCAACTACTTTAATACTAAGGATGAAACCTAGCAAAATTTCTCATTGGAATGGGTGGAAGTAGCTCTTCACAGTTTCTATGAAGAAAATGCTCCTGTGAATAGTATGTTCCTAATATTCAATTAAAACTACATTAAAATAAAGAGATAATCTTATTTTGCTTATAAGTATAACATTGTGCTGTTAGCATTCTGCAATTAGTTATTTTTACTGGTGAACTACCATGGTCTATTTAAAAAAGTACTCCTCTTAGAATCAAAGTCCTGGACATAGTTAAGAGAAATAACCAAACATATTCGTGACCAAATCATGATGTTTAGCATCATATAAGCCATTACTCAAATGTACACACAGGCAGATGGGTTGTTGTTTTAGCAGTGTACACAAGGATGGCCACTGGAGGTGGGTGTGGGTGTGGGTGTGGGTGTAGAGTGGGATTTCTCTGTGTGTGGTATATCCACCATACAGTATATATATATGTGCATATACAGACAGACATATATACATATATATATGCATATTCACACACATAATATATATGCATATATAGGTATAATTATAAACATATACACACAGATATGTGGATATATAGGCATATATACACATATATACTTGTAGATTTCTATATATACACATATATTTGTGTGTATATGAGCAGATATACATATATATGCATATATCTTGTATATATGTGCATATATACACATATATACATGTATATGTGCATATATCCACATATATTCTCAAATATCTATATATGTAGGAATGTATGGATATGCTGGTACTGGTAGTACCCCTATCCTCAAACTTAAAAACAAGGTTTGGCAGCATTCATAGCTCAATGACCATGACCCACATCCATCCTAACTTTTTCAGTTGGACAGTTTACAGATGCATCCCTACACAAGCTCATTTGTGTTGATGTAACCCTGCCAGGCATATAGCTCATGGTAGAGGTAGGCATGCATGATAGCCCCACCTGACACCTCCTCCCCCCACCCCTACACAAAGTAAGGCAATAGCCACACAGCAACACTGGTCTGCAACCCACACCCCCACCAGTCCACCTCCAGCCACACCATGGTGGTCACTCATGAATCAATGATGATGTGGTGATATTTATTTAAATTTATTTAATTGATGTCATATATAATGAATTATAGATATATAAATGGGCGGTGTGGGGGGTCCCCCCTCTTGGATTATTTGTTGGATGACTTGATGTTTGATGATTTGATGATTTGATTAAAACATTGTTTATTGGCCAATCAGGTGTCTATGTAGTCCAGGCCTATTTGCTGTGGGCCAGCTGGATGGGCCTTGCGGTGCCAGCATGCGCCCACTTCACTGTTCCTACCTATACTCAGTGCTCATTCGCACCTGTATTTTACTTCTGATAGGACATGTCACTGTGTGTCTCCGCGAGCAGTTCCACATAGCTGTCACTGTTACATACAACAACCACTGGAGTGACTACTATGCCAAACTGTATGCCATATTGTAGTATTAAAGAGCTCTCCAGAACCGATTACCAGGCACTGTTAGAAGATTGGAACTTTCTTGCAACACAGGCGATCTTGCCTTGGACACCATGGCTCCATGCGTTGGGTGAGATGTGTAGCGTCCATTATTGATGCCTGCCTGTTTAAGCGCCTTGATGGCTCATTTTGCGAGTGTGTCTCTTGAAATAGCTTAATGTGGGTTAATAAAGCTGATCAGAAGCTGTCTGGAATTCTTTATTCCATGTGACTTTGATATATAAGCCCTAATGGCTGAAACTACACATATCCGTTTATCTTCCGGAAAACTATTTACATAAACTGTGGACAGTGGGTCCCCTGTGCGATTCAACTTTAGTAATGTCTCTAAATCGAATGTTGCCTCATCCTTATCTATCTCTAATCCATCGAGTGAGAGTGCCACAATCATTTGGCCTCTGTGTCCCATCACTAGCAGTAATAACACTGCTAACTTAAATCCTAATTCCTTCATTGATAAATGTCTATTACTAGGCCATGACTTGAATAACTTAAATACTACAGACACATCCCAAAACCTATTATATTTGGGTTTTGATGGGTTTCTATCATACACCGATCTAATAAACCAGTGTACTAACTGATGCTTTCCAATTATTTGTCCATCTATTCTTGGTAGAATAATTCAAAGTGCACATCTTGCTGCATTAATTGCACCAAATCCTAACCCTTCATCTTCTAATACTCTTAGAAATCTTAAAATTGGGGCTATTGTAGGTTTTAATGGTTTAACTCCTTTAAGAAGACAATGAAGTCCCCATTTCTTTAAATAACTTGTTCCTTTCCTCCAGGCATGTGAAATGAGTCTTTCTTGCGTAATTTTGTCTAAACCATATTGACACGTCTCCATGGACTGTTAGTGGTCCTTGAGGTTATAGGTTGTTCCTTTCTCGTGGGAACCTGAGCATGTCTTTTACTTCTAATGTTATTGCTGCTGTTATTGCTGCTAGCCATGGTTGTGTGTCCCATTCTGGTACTATCAGTACCGCATGTGAGTGATCCATCGTGATCTTCCTGGCCACTCTGCTGATAATGCTGAATGGGGAGAATATGTAATAGAATTTATTATTCAAAATTAGAGAAAATGTATCTACACTCCAGGCTTCTGGCTCTGGATGCCAATACACATATTTGGGTAAATTTTTATAGTTACGTGATGCGAATAAGTCAATTTCTGGTTTGCCCCATTTATCACAAATTTGGTTGAAAATACTGTGATTTAATGACCATTCTAGATAATCATGAAAATGTAGACTTTTCTTGTCAGCCAAAGTATTTTGACTTCCTGGAATATGTGCTACTGTTAGCCATATGTTGTGTTTCTCTGCCCAGTCCCAAATTAGTTTGGCCAAATAGCTACATGGTTTGGGACGAGTCCTTCACATATTATGTATGTAAGCCATAGCTGTTGTGCTATCTGTTAATACCCTTACATGATTTTTAGGGAGTTGAACTAGACTACATAATCCTAGATAAATAGCTCTAAGTTCTAGTTCATTTATGTGATCGGAGATTTCATCATCCATCCATCGACCACCTGTTGCATGTTGGTCTCTGTGAGCCCTGCATCCTTCTAGTGAAGTGTCTGTTGTAACTGTAGTGTTGGGCTATCCCATTCTAATGGGGTTGGGCGAATTGTTGATGTGTGACAACCACCACATAATATCTTTTTGACCATCTGGCGAAATCGTCATGGGCTGTTCAAAGTTTCCTTTTGTGTGAGCCAACGCCAAGTTCTTATCTATTTCTACCGATTTAATATGAGGCTTCCCATACAGAATAGCCACAGGATATGCTATCATAATTCCTATTAGTATTGCGACTTGTCTTATCTTTGGTTTGTTCAATTGTAATAATTGGTTTGCTGTTGTTGTAAATTTATCAACCTTTTGTTCCGTTAATGAAATGGTCATTTCTGTGGTGTCAATAAAGAATCCCAGAAACCTTAATTTCTCTGTTGGTGTTAAAACTGATTTAGTTTCATGTATATAGAATCCTATTTTCTGAAATGTCTCACATAATTTGTCTCACATAATTTGTCTACTGCTGTCTGACACTGTTGTTGTGTTTATGCAACAATAAATGAGTCCTCGATATAGGGAAATATAACATGTCCTTCCCTAGCCATTTGGGAAAATATTGGTTCAAGTAACCTTGTTAAAATGCGTGGCGCACAAGCTAGTCCATTAGACATGCACGTGAACTCATACAGTTTGTCATTCCAACAAAACCTGAGATATTTATGATCGAGTTTATAGTGTTTTGGTTTTGAAAAGAAGTATGTTTCATCAGACCAACCGACTTTAAACTAGTGACATCTGTCAGCAGAATCTGGAACCACTCTAGTTGGGTACTTTCCAGCTTAACTGGCGGGATCTATTCCGAGTGCCAGGCTAGGTAGTGACAAGACGGTATCAATTTTATTACATAAAAGATTCACCCCTGACTTTGTGCCATAGGTGAATTCCATCCCGATGTAAAATTTGGAGAAAATGTGTTTAAATAGTTTGGCAGCCCTACCTTATATTGATTAAAATCAAATTGCTACAATCCAAGTACATATGTTTCCCCTCAAGATATATTCTCCAGAGTATTCAAATCACATAATATCAAGGCATAAGGACACAAAATCAGTTCGAGGTGAAGTCCATGAAATAAACTCATGCTGTGTGTCTAGCCTGAGATTTAGATTCTTGTAGTTCTTGAACTGTCTAGACCTAAACACAGAGAGCATCAGTTTTATCAGCAAGAACTTGTTACTGAAGTTTGCATATGAAAACTACTCGACCCTAGACATTCTCTGCACTAACAACAATCTTGCCAGGTGATCTCAAGGTCTTTTGCTTACGATTTGTTCAAATTGACAATACACTTTATTTCGGAAATAGCAAGGCCATAGTCCGCAACCCTGCCACATGTAGTATAGCTGCTAGTAGTAGGGATGCGGTGCGGTGGCCATACAATGCCTTTGGTGTTTGTTGGTTTACATTCGTTGATTAAGTTTCTACTCGGTGCTGCTCCCCATTTGTGCATGAACTACTGTGACTGGTGCAGTAGATTACAAAGCACAGGAGCCACTCCCTTAATTATCCATGCTCATGCTGTAACTAATACACAACACATCAAACTTAGACTATGTAGACTGTCAATTTTCAATTGTAAGATGGCCGGAAGACCAGTGCTGTAGCACTGACATTTCCATTTGCATGAACCACAGTGACTGGTGCTGTACATTATACAGCAGGATCCACTCCCTTAATTCTACAAGATCGTTACTGTAACTAATACAGCACTGATCAAACTTAGATTATATAGGCTGTCAATTTCCAATTGTAAGATGGCCGGAAAACCAGTGCTCTGGCACTGACAAATGTCATATTCAGATGAATATACACTTTACCACCAAACAAAAAGCGAGAGAAATTTAATTCACCCACCATTGGTCTTCCTCATTCCACTGCGTCTTACATAACGAGTATTAACTTTGTAGTCGTTGGTTTGACTTGGTTCAGGGTTCAGACCCTGGCTTCGAATCCGATGACCTACGTCATGGGAATCAGGCTCAACAGACTGGCCCTTCTCCTCCAGTGTTGCCACCCAGTGCTAGTTAGGCGTGGTACTGAGTGCTGCTCCTGGTGCTGCCCCCTGGGGCTGCTTCTGGTACTATCTGTTGTATATGACATGAACAAGACAAGAGACAAGAGTTAGTTAAGGACTGACTTTATTCCAACCTCCTGATCACTTGCCCTCCATGTCACGTGCCTTCTGTGTCATGTTGTAAAATATTCCGATAATGATGCATTGGTGGGGGAATGCAAATGTTCTATTCATGAAAAAGGTATATAGGACCAGGGGCATAGATGTGTTTATGTAGTTGCTGGTGGTACTTGACTCATTGGTAAATAGACATTGAGGTGCTAGTAAGATAGTGGGTAAAGGGCACTTAGAGCTCTACCCACTACCCCCTCCCCCCTCTGCTAGTCATGGATCACCACACACTCAGCTCAGGGCTGAGCAAGGAAGCCACACCGCTTGGTGGTGGTGGGCAGATCACTGTAACCATGGGGACCGGAAATGCTTGACTCTCATTGGTAGAGCTGTAGATCCTTGATTCTCATTGGAAGAATGTGGTCAGCTGACATGCCATACTGGATCCATGTACCATATAAGAATAAACATGAGGGCTTGGCTCTCTCTCTTCTTTCAGTCTTTATACTCTTCCTTTCTCTTTTTGCCTGTATTGATTTCACCATAGACTGCCTACACAACCACAGATCCGAGCAGTGGACTTTACAATGTGACCGGGTGCTGTGGCCGAATCGGTAGAGCGCAGTCCTCTCGTATGAGAGATCGACAGTTTGGTTCCCTGTTGAGTCAAACCAATGACTTATAGAATTGATACTTGCTGCTTCCTAGTCTTGCACTCAGCATTAATAGGATATAACAAGGACTGGTTAACTCAGTGTCAGGATAATGTGACTGAGTGACATATTGGGTCATTGTGCTGGCGGCCTGATTTCCTGGTGGGGCACCACTATAAAATCACCATGAGTGCACACTATTACAAGTCGGTTCCCATCATGATATGACCTTACATGTTGCCAGGACTGTAAACTCGAACAATCCACCAATTAACCCATGTCATGTGACCATCGTTGTTTGGCCACTGTCATCATCATCATCATTATGCTGTCGGTCGCGATGCGACAAAGACTGCTTTCATTACTTGACTGCCGCTCTCCATTTAGCTCTCTGCTGTGAGAGTGATGTCCATGAGTCGGTCTTAATGTCTCTCAGCTTCAGGTTTCTCTTGATGGTATGGCCGCTGTACGATGAACACAACTGGCATATCTTACACTGTCAACAGGCGACGTCACAGGTCTGATGCTACCTGCAGGTGCGTCCATCCTGGGAAGGCGTTCTGATACTAAATTACCGCTCTGGCTGACTGGCCACTCTGGGCATCAGCTGCAGAGCAACCCACTGCAGCACGGTGTAGTGTAGGCCTATGTACGTCAATCTGGGACAGACTGAATGATTCACTCATCAGCACTGAGTATCTCCAAGTGCAGAGCAAGAGAGCACAACACGGAGCAGCACAGAAGAGCGTGGAGCAGCCCAATTTAGGGAGTAACAGCAGTGAGCAGCTCTGGTTAGCTCTAAGCAGCTCCTAGATGCACAGAACAGAGCGGCACAGAGCAGCACATGGCAGCACGGGTAGTGCCAAGCAGGACAGACGAACACCGAGGAACACAGAGCAGCACATGGTAGCACGAAGTAGCACAGAGGAACTGAAAGGAACACAGAGCATCACAGGGTAGCACCAATGAGCACCGAGGAACATAAAGGAACACAGAGAAGCACAGGGCAGCAACAAACAGCACAGAGGATCATGAAGGAGCACAGCGAAGCACCGGGAAGCACCAAGCAGCACATAGGATCATAAAGTAACACAGAGCAGCACAGGGCAGCAGCAGGCAGTACAGAGGACCATAACGGAACACAGAGCAACACAGGACAGCACCAAGCAGCACAGCGGAACATAAAGGAACACAGAGCAGCACAGGACAGAACCAAACAGCACAGAGGAACATAAAGGAACACAGATTAGCACAGGGCAGCACGAAGCAGAACACAGGAACAAAAAGGAACACAGAGTGGCACAGGGCAGCACGAATCAGCACATAGGAACATAAACGAACACAAGGCAGCACAGGCCAGCACCAAGCAGAAAAGAGGAACATACATGACAGCACCAAGCATCACAGAGGGACATAGAGGAACACAGAGCAGTACATGGCAGCACCAAGCAGCACAGAGGAACATAACGGAACACAGAGCAGCACAGGCCAGCACCAAGCATCACAGAGGGACATAGAGGAACACAGAGCAGTACAGGGCAGCACCAACCAGCACAGAGGAACATAAAGGAACACAGAGCAGCACAAGGCAGCACAAATCAGCCCAGGAGAGTGCACGGTAGTGCAAGGAAGCGCAGAATACCACCTAGCCGCATACAGCAGCACATGCCAGCATATAGCAGCACACGGCATGCAGCACAACAACAAACAGCGAAGAATGACACTGAGCAGTGCTGAGCTATTGGCAATGGTTAATTGAGCTGCTTGTGGAGAGGCTTCGATTTGATGGCCGGATGCTGTGCATTTGTGTGCATGCGCCCATGTGTTGATGACTGGAGCGGCGTCATGAGTACCCTGCCTGATATATGATATACATTGATATGTATATTTGTAAAACAAATTCTTTAACATTATTTCCATGAACATGCTTTTTTGAGTCGCTATTTGATTTGCATTGCATGATGTTATATTACTGCTCTCATGTCATATGAGGGGTCGACAGAGGAAAAATAAAACCCTTGCCATTGCCATTGTCATTGTCATTTCCTCCATCACGTGAAGCTTTAATGCAGCCAATCAAAGTGAAGCTGAGA
This sequence comes from Branchipolynoe longqiensis, assembly GCA_030323885.1. Classification (NCBI taxonomy): domain Eukaryota; kingdom Metazoa; phylum Annelida; class Polychaeta; order Phyllodocida; family Polynoidae; genus Branchipolynoe; species Branchipolynoe longqiensis. The sequence continues at coordinate 62,546,166 of CM059193.1, read as the reverse complement.
CAGGACACATATTCGCCAGCCACACGCAGTCACGCATGAGTGGTGGCATAAAAGCGCACGTCAATCATTCACCTCCAGTTCATGGCATGCAACACGTGCGGAGATCTCAGAGATGTGCTTCCAACAATATGTCGATGATGATAATGGTTATTTAGTGTCACAGTGACAAAATAGGTCATATTCATGGCAAGATATTGACATTGAAATACTGCCTCGGGGAGCTAGACGTAGCTCAGGCAGTCGAGTGTCCACCTGTGAAGGTGTGGCTCATCCAATCGATCCTGCTCAGTGGACCCATTTACAGTTTGGGCTATTTTCCATTCTAACCACTAGTCCACAACTGGTTCATCAAAGGCTGTGGTATGTGTTGTCCTGCCTGTGAGAAAGTGCATATAAAAGACTCGTTGCTGCTTATTGGAAAGAGTAGCCTATGTGGCGGCAGCAGGTTTCCCCCAAAGAAATATGTCAGAATGAACATATGTTTGACGTTTAATAGCCGATGATGAAAGCCAATGTGCTCTGGAGGCGTCGTTAAATAAAACTAACGTTTTTGTTCTTAAAAAAGAGTGGATCATATGCTTAGGCAGTCATCATCATCATCATCATGCTGTCGGTCGCGATGCGACAAAGACTGCTTTCATTACTTGACTGTCGCTCTTTGTGTGGTTGTACATTTCATGAAGGCTGCCTGCAGAAGTGTTGAAGTGCTGCTGGCTTTTGCAAGTTACCAGCAACACTCTCTCGGGGAACAAATAGAGGTCTCACACCGGCAAGAACATGTCCAGACAGGCGCAAAACTATTTGTCCCTGCAGTGGCTGATCGGGAGATTTTGAGAGTTCCATACATCAACCGCCTTTAATGGTGCCACATTGACATGGTTTTCTGTTTAGGGTTTGCTCCCTTACCCTTCGGTTCTGTCAAGAGCCTGTACCACAAGGCACTGGTTTACAACTCTGCAGGGCAGGGGCGTCAAACTCCCTGAGTATTGCAATACCTGCATACCCACCGGTAGGCAGTAAGCCATCCAATTCCTGACAGTGCTAAGGGTTGGTTACTTGTGGTGATCAGATGAGAACCAATGTTTTCAATGTGGTCTGGCTGCAATATAGAATGGAATTGCATTAAAACTACAGAGTCTGATCAAAGTACGGTGGCGGACTTCACGAGCTGGGGGATACTCTTCGATTTGAACGCCAGCCAAGTGAAACCGATCACTTACACAATTTACACTTGTCTAGCACGCAACAAAAATAGGATACAGCAACGATTGGTTTTCTCATTATCAGGATAATGTAACTGAATCTGATATCGACCTCATCTGCAAGAAAGTCGCAATGGGTGTAGAGTCATAAGTCAGTATCCATCGTCATTTTTTCCCCTTTTTTTTCTTGAAGATTTATACTGCCTATCATGGATAAGCCTGAATAGCCTTGTTTTCACCATTAGACAGTTTGTCGATAGAAAGCCCGAGCCTACACTTTTACCGACCCAAGGGATTTTTAACCTCCCACACCATATAGACATGGTATGAGAGCAACTGGCCTTTGATGACGCTGTAAGTTATACACAGCAGTGGAAATCCAAATTGGCAGAGGTTGGGGCACAGGGAATCGAACCACCGACGTTCAGATTAGGAGTCCGACCTAGAAAAAAGTCAGACACCCTAACCACTCTGCCACAGAGAACACCACATATGATCTTAGAAGATGCTAGGGTGTAAAACCTCAACAAACAACAATCGTGGTAGGGATAATACGAGTCTGCGTCTTTGTTCATGCTTGCCAGTGATTACAGGAGTAATTAACAATGTATCGGTAAACCCCACTGGGATGGGATTGCTATAATAACACTACTTTCAGATCCCTAGTAGTAGTATAAGCCATCCAGTAGTCTGTACGCAAACAGCCACGTCTAGCATAGATAAATGAACGAAGGAAAGTTTGCTTTATTTAACCATGCCTCTAGAGGAGATTGATTTTTATTATTGGCTATTGGACACCAAACATTTGGTTATTCTGACACATTTCTTTAGAGGAAACCCGCTATTCTTTCGAATAAGCAGCAAGGGGTCTTCTATATGCAATTTCCCACAGACAGGACAACACATACCACAGCCTTTGATAAACCAGTTGTGGACCACTGGTTGGAATGGAAAATAACCCAAACTGCAAATGTGTCCACTGAGCAGGATCGATCGGATGACTCACACCTACACAGCTGGACACACAACAGTCTTAGCTACATCCCACTCCTAGCATAGATAAGTGACATCGCTTATAACTAATGATACTTTATAGTGCTACCCCACTTGGGATACTGTGCTCCCTGCACCATGTTCCGATATCCTACTCAGTCAATATATTCCTGACACTGTTCCAAGCAAAACAGAAATGAAAATAATAAAAATATAAATCCAAAAACCAAAACAATTTTTGTTAAATCAAACAAGAAATTCAAATACCAAAACAGAATTTCAAAATCCAAAACAGAAATGTAAAAAAAACCACCAGAAATCCCAAAACCAAAGCAGAAATTCAAGTACCGTCGGATTGTGCAAATTATTTTTAACCGTCCAAAATGTCAATTCAGTATGCCTAGTTCCAATTACCACCACTGGAGTCACCAAAGAACAAGTCTTGTTGCTAAACACAGTACCAGTAACAGACTGCCATTGGTTCCACGACTTGCACCAGATGGCAGCATAAGCAACTGCACCACAGTAACAGTAACAGATTGCCATTGGTTCGGCGACTTGCACCAGATGGGAGCATAAACAACTGCTCCCCAGTAAAAGTAACATACTGTCATTGGTTCCACAACTTCCACCAGATGGCAGCATAAACAACTGCGCCTTCACCATGGTGTCCTAGGTTCCCGCCAGATGTCAGGACCACGCAGCCTTCGAGTGTTAGAAATAAAAGGCGTCTTGTAAAGTAGCAACAATTTGGTTGCCACAATGGGGGACATGTGGCGTAGTTCATTTTCCGACACTTGGTGGCGCATCGGTAGTAGTGGACCTACGCGGTCATTGACAATGCTTTGAGTTTGCCGGTACGCGCAGTGCAATACGTATATTTTATTCAAAATTAATAGAAATACAGAACCCTAACCTTAGAAATTTAATATAATCTATTCGTTGTATGTTTTCTATATGTATACCAAGCGGTTTGTCTCTAGGTCTTGTGGTTTTAGAGATATTTGACTTCTTCTGTATGAAGATTGCTCACGGCCATTGACAATGCACTGAGTTTGGCGGTACGCCCAGTGCAAAACGTTTACTTTATTCAAAATTAATAGAAATACAGAACCCTAACCTTAGAAATTTAATATAATGTATTCGTTGTATGTTTTCTATATGTATACCAAGTGGTTTGTGTCTAGGTCATGTGGGTTTAGAGATATTTGACTTCTTCTGTATGAAGATTGCTCACGGCCATTGACAATGCACTGAGTTTGGCGGTACGCCCAGTGCAAAACGTTTATTTTATTCAAAATTAATAGAAATACAGAACCCTAACCTTAGAAATTTAATATAATGTATTCGTTGTATGTTTTCTACATGTATACCAAGTGGTTTGTGTCTAGGTCATGTGGTTTTAGAGATATTTGACTTCTTCTGTATGAAGATTGCTTATAGCCATTGGGTTTGCAGTGTGACAGTGTGCCGAATAGGCCCACTCGTTCAGTGGAGACGCGAACGGCAGGAATTTGAACTAAAAAGTCGGAGGTCCCCCATTATTCGGTGCTAAAACAGATTCTCAAGCCCTTTAACTATCGCCTATAACTTATATAATTCCACCCATCCACCGCTTGCCTGATGTCACAAAATGGTCTATGAGCTGAAACTCAGTAACTATGGAATGATCTGCCGAGAAATATCAAACTGAGTTCCACGTGGTTATTCTTAATAGTTTTGAGCTCAACGCGGTTAATACTTCTAGGATTTAAATATTTTGTTCAAATACAATGAATATGCATATAATATATAGAGATGTTAAAGTCAGGTAATTCGATCGCTAACCGTTTAATTTATATTTATGGTTTATATTCCTGACCCAGACCTAGACTGACACTGCAAACCAGTGGCCGCAGCAGGATATTATATTCTCTGATTACATTCTGTTATTTCAAACTCCATTCCTTTTAACAGAAAAGTGGAGATCGGTGCAATTTAAAAATAAGAATAGATATATTATGGGGAACATTAGATCACAAAGACAAGAATAGAGATTTAAAATGCATCATTGTAAACAATAAAAGAGATCATATTTCCATGGAATAAAGACATGCCACGAAACCAAAGCAAACAAATAAATTGTTATTAAATTAGGACTTAACCATAACATAGAATACTAAAAGACATCATAAATAAACAAAGCCACTATAATTTCGGTAAATACCTATAATTAATAAATACTTGAAATGACCGTAAATCATTTAGTGTACACAGCATGCGCTCCAGTATGCTTTATATTAGATAAAAGATTCACCCCTTACTTCCAGTACACGGGTGAATGACAACGTAGTCTAAATACGGGCGAAAATAGCTTTAGTATGGAACAAGAAGTAGAATGTCTGGCACCAGTGTCAAATGGTTACTTATATCAGCACAGAGTTGGTGAAATGGGAGAGTATGCAAAAAGAGAAGATGGCGGCCAGAGAACGCCATCGATTTCACTTTTAAATTGCATTAAAGTATATGTTTTATTATATAATTAGGCTCTCATTAGCCCGATTTTTCGACTGTTTTTATATAAGGCTGGTCTTCACCCGTGTACTACAAGTACCGGGTGAATCTTTTAGCTAGCTTTATATAGGCGATAGTAACGGCCTTCATGTCGTCTTGTGCCAATTGACAGTTATTCTGTCTAAACTCAAGTATTAACCAATGTAAAGAGTTCTTATGAAATGAACCTGGCCTCAACATTGAATTTATCTCATCAGATTTTAGGGTTAAGAATTCTTAGTCGAGGATATTGTATGAACCGGGTGTGATATATGCGTAATAGACGTCTAGACCTGTGGGTAATATATGTTAACGATATGCAGAGTTGGGGACAAAGAGATATGCAAATGAGATGACGTCAGGGAAAGTTTAGCCGGCGGGTCAAGCGTGCCCTACGCCGTGAATAAACCATTCAGTATCCAGAACTCGAAGTGTTCAGACGTTGTACTTTCATACCGGGTTCCCTTAACCAGTGGTTCACAACTGGTTCATCAAAGGCTGTGGTATGTGCTGTCCTCCCTGTGGCAAAGTGCATATAAAAGACCCATTGGTGTTTATTGGAAATAGTAGCCTATGTGGCGGCAGCAGGTTTCATCCAAAGAAATATGTGAGAATTACCATAATTTTGACATCCAAAAGACACTGATAGAAATCAATGTGCTCTAGAGCCATTGTCAAATAAAACAAGTAAGTTGTGGATCACTGGTCGAAGGCTGTCATAAGCTGTGTTCACACGGGCGATTTAATCCGCCTCATATAAAGCGCCTTGCCTAGTTCGCCTCACATTTTGCCGTGTGAACGCGATGTGGTATAAACCACCTAGCGAGGTGGTTTATATGAAGCGAACTAGCCTAAGCACTGGTTCGTATGGACTTGCTCATGCGCAGATATCGATTTCCGGCCCAAGTACTGCCCGTGTGAACGCGCATCTAAATCGCTTCATATGATTCGCCTTGTCTACATTTTGCCCGTGTGAACACAGCTTAACAATACTCCACCCTCCACGTAGGTAATATGCATAGTGATGATCTCCATTATTACCCATAACTGTGTGGAGTTTCTGGCTGACCTAAACACCCCCATCTGTTAATGGGCTCTTCCGTTCGGTTCTTTCCACGCATGCACAGTTCCTGCATCCCGACACTTTTCAGAATGACCTGTTTTCCCCTGTCCTTGTCAGCGCATGATGAATGTCCACACTGCCCATGATCCTGACTGTCTGCCCGCCGTCCTGCCACCGCGCACGCGCAGCGCTTAAAAGTTAAAGTTGCATGGTCCGATGGCGTTTGAATTTTTGTCTTATTTTTTTTAGAGTAATATATCAAATTGATCGTTATGAGCTACTGATCATTAGTCTGGAGTCATTTTGATGAAAAATGACTAGTTTTGAAGCAATTTGAGCTGAAAGAACCCAAAATAATGTTGACATGCTTGCCAACAGTTCTGTGGCTATGACCCAGATGGTCATCTCACGGTTACCACATGATCTCAGGTGACCTATTAATCCTGGAACCTGACAGGGCTGTAGGTAGGTATTTCTGTTTGGGGTCTGAACATTCTGGGAATGGATTGCTGACATAGGCCCATGGCACTAGGGTTTTTAACAAAATAATAATTTGCAGAAAGATTAATTTGATTTATATCTATCGAATTGACCAAGTAGCATCGAATATCCAACATCACATACACATCGGTATATGATTGACATCATCCCAATGGCAGAACTTTCAAAACATCAAACTATGCAGCCACCCACCAACCTGCACATTCTGCGATTCAGCCAGGCCTGAGAATTAATGGTTTGACGGGATCTGCCGCAATTGCACAGGTTTCTGGGTGTAATGCTATGATGGCAGCCGCCGTTCTGGTCATGCCTATGTGTTATTGTTTGGATGGGATCCGTCGCAAATGCACTGTTCCACAGCGTATGCCTCAAAGGATGGCCTGGGATTGTAGCACCATATCAGTTTCTAGACTCACCTATGACAAACTGCACGCTCTGTGATCCCGAGCCGTCCGCTGGCGCATACCCTGTGGTACGGCTGCTGCCATCATAACGTTAAGCCCAGAACCCAGCGCATTTGCAATGGATCCCGTCCAAATGATAATGCATGACCAGAACAGTTGCTGCCATCATAGCATTAAACCTGGAGATCTACGCATTAGCAGCAGATCCCCTCCAGCCATTTATTGGGTGTCAGTCCCCGCTGACACTCAAACACATTTGACTAAGTTGCGTTGATTCTTTGGCCCTGCGCCAACAATTCTACACTGCAGACAGTATGCATGACCTTTTAACTAAAGTAAAACAAGAAAACATTTTAGCCTTTTTGAGGGCAGCTGGACTGTACCACTTGATATAGTTTACTAAATAAATTTGATCAATTATTAATACAACTTTTCTTTTTCTATGGGAATTTGTTTCCCTTGACCACAAATATATAATTGTGAGCTTTCTAATTTAATGAGTGTCTATTGGCACATAATTGATTGTCTGCTTTTACATGTAAAAGCGATGGTTTGAACAAAAGAAAAACATTTCTCGCCGTGAATATGGCCTATGCTGCCGACACAGCGTTTAGCCATCACCAATCAATCAATCAATCGTCAAACCATTAATGCTCAGGACCGGCTGGATCATAGAATATGGCTGCTGCATTCATAGCATTAAGTGCAGAACCTGGTGCATTTGCGATGGATCCCGTCCAAATGATAATGCATAGGCACAACCAGAACGGCTGCTGCCATCATAGCATTAAAACCGGAAACCTGTGTATTTGTGGCGGATTCCATCAAACTAGTAATGCTCAGGCCCGGCTGATGTGGCCAGCATGGAACGGCTGCTGCAATAGCTAATACAAAAGATCTGAAAGTCAAAAAATTTCAAATGCACATATCTCACTCCATATGGTTCACTCCTTTTTACATTCAATAACAAAAAACAACGTTTTCCTTTATAGACAGTGTAACTGACAAATTTCAAATGGATGTACGCAAAACACATGCATGCACATCCTCACATACATTTAGACCACCAAGGATATGCGTACTGCTTGCATTTCTCATGTACATATTGTCATGGGGGTGATGAAAATGGGAAATACTGTCCCTAGAGCGGGACTCGAACCCACATCTCTTTGCATTCCGGGCCATTGTGCTAACCATTACACCACCTAGGCTCCCTGATATCAACACACTCCCCACGCCTACCTGTCTATGTGGTTACTTGCCTGAGAGGTCAGTGCAGACCACTACACTCGTCCCCCTGGAATTGTAAGTCTTGTAATGCTTACAATTACATACATACAGGCAATGCACTAACACATACATACACAGGGTAGGTTCAACAACCATACAGCGCAAAGCTTGTACAGGATCCTGATCACGGCAACCAGTGTCATGGGGGTGATGAAAATGGGAAATACTGTGCCTAGAGCAGGACTCGAACCCACATCTCTTTGCATTCCGGGCCATTGTGCTAACCATTACACCACCTAGGCTCCATGATATCAACACACTCCCCACGCCTACCTGTCTATGTGGTTACTTGCCTGAGAGGTCAGTGCAGACCACTACAATATTATTGCTCTGTTATTATTTACTGTTATGTCATCCATGTCTCATCCTCCCTCATACCATACATAGTTCCGATGGCAGATGCAATTTTAATTGACAAAGGGTCATGGTGCCAGGGGCTTAATTTCCCAGTGGGGCAGCCCTATAAAATCGCCATGAGTATGTACTGTCACAAGTCGGTACCCATCCTGATATGACCTTAGATGTTGCTAGAATGTAAAACAACAACAAACAAATATCCGGGAGGCTAATGAGGTCACAAGATTGTCCTAATTGGTTAATGGTCTCCCTGCATAATGGGTGTTTCAGAGTGAGTGTCCAAAGGGGGTGAGGTTATAAATTCAAAGGTTATTCTGTATATGCTGTCCCAAATCATTAGCTAATACACCAGTATCTAAGTTGGATATATAGGATCAAATATAAGTAGTTGTTTTAATTTTGACAACATTATATTTCATCGGACCATGCAATTTTAACCTCTCGACATCCGGGTACCTGGCGTGAGCTCAGCAACCCGAGCCGCCTTGTCACTCCCCGCCGCCAATAGAGGGCGTGGCTTGTCTGGTGTCTTACCAATGGTGAGCTGGGAGGGAAGTGCAGCGTGGGGCTCTATAACTCCTCTCCACTCTCCACCCGCACGCCCGCACGTGCGTGTCATTAATCTTGCATTGCACTCCAAGCGGAGGTTTGGTCAGCTTACTGCGGCGCGGCCTGTTGTACCTGGCCTCCTATGTTCTGGCTTGGATCCTTTAGCTTTATATTTCGTGCTGTAGCTTGACTTTAAAGATGTAGCCTACTACACATAGACACACGCGCCCATCCACCCTCACCCTCCTTCTGTTCCTCCCCCACCCCCCTTTAGTATACCTACTTGGTAATGTCAATAGAGTATAACCCCGTTAAACCAAGCTCGGTTAAACCAAACGATCGGTTAATCCAAACTCTTTGCGGCGGCCCGGCAAAATACTACCATTTATCATATAAAAAAGTTGGTTAAACCAAAGTTGGTTAATCCAAATTATCGGTTAATCCAAACAAAATTGTCGGGCCCCAGGCCACTCCGGTATTGTTAAACCAAACTTTAGTGTGGTTATAAGCTCATCTGAGACCCCACTGACATTTTTATATGATAAATGGTAGTATTTTGCTGGGCCGCTGACAACAGTTTGGATTAACCAATCATTTGGTTTAACCGAGCTTGGTTTAATGGGGGTATACTGTACATACATAAAAAACAATCAAAGTGTCCACATACATTGTATATTACATGTGCAATACACACTTACTGAATGTAAAAGTCGAAGCCAAAGCATGGTTAAACCAATGATCGGTTAATCCAAACAAATTTCTAGGGTCCCTTCAAATTTGGTTTAATGGGGTTATACTGTATATACTATCAATAATCACCCTCTTAGTAGCCCAAGTTAGACCCCTCTCAGCAGAAGGGTGAAGTAACACCCTTATATATATATATATATATATATATATATATCGCGATCCCCATATCTAGCAGGTCCTTTTGGACGTTTTAGTCGCCATATTGGATTTTTAATGGTGACACAGTTTTCGAATCATATAAATACCCATTCCATTGGATTCTATGTACCTAAAAACCTAGGTATAGAGCCCAACAATACATTTCTAGCACAAATATTGACTGTGTAGTGGCCATTCCAATTATATCAAAATTGTCCAAAAGGTAAACCACAAACTGTGGCTATTTGCAAAGCTAAGAGACTACATGACACAAGAAATGTCAATAAAAATCTTCAAGGGCATGGTGCTACCCTATTTTGACTATGGAGATGTAAACTACATGGGTGCAAAGAAAGAACTTCTAAAAAAACTGCAAACACTACAGAACAGAGCCCTGAAAATCTGCCTCAGAGTAGACAAGCTGCACCCCACCTATGACATACACAAAAGAACCAAAGTAAAATTGCTAGAAAATAGGAGAATAATTCATCTGAAAACATTAGCATACAGCTATAGTCAAGACAATAAACTCCTAACAAAACCACAAAGGGCAACTAGAGCAAATAATGCGCCACTACTAAAGCAGACCAGAAGCCAAATAAAAGCTCACGAGAGAAGCACGCTAGAAATGGCTGCCAAGGTGTGGAATGCCCAAACAGTAAAGGAACGACAAATTCCTGACCTAAAAACATACAAAAAATATCTGTGCAAAATAAGGCTAGGAACCCCCAACTAAGCTGCACCGCAAAGGGGCAGGTGATACATGTCACGGCCCACCAGCGAGACGCCCAATGGAAGGTAACCATACCAAAAGCACCCAGATAACACACCTCACAGCTGCGTACAAGCCTATGATATGTAAATAGGAGTAGGCTAGTCTAGAAATAAGAGTAGAAAAAATAAAGCACATATATGCCAAGAAAATCCAAAAAAATTAACATAGACTACTAACCAGACCAACCAACTATCTATCTGCTACTGAAATACAGGCAATCAAATACCTTATCAGCAGCTACTGTGTGATAAGACAACACCAACACTACAGCTGGCCAGCATTGAAAACAAGCCTGAATACCCAGGCTTATATGCTATGGACAGTATAAATACAGCCTCAATAAAAAAAAAAAAAAAAAAAAAATATATCAGTCAGCGATGGTGACCATTTTGGATTTTCAAAAATGCCACTGGATGAAATATTGCCCACCCTCTGGACCTTATGATCAAAGGCCCTTATTGACTCATATCAACCATAACAAAAAATCTGTACAACATTTCCACCCTCCGGCCATATTCTCTATATTCCTCCTGACTACCTGGCCCGTCACCATCAATAATCATGTCATAAGTAGAACAAAGGGATAGCATGCCATAATATCTAATGACTCAGGCACATGTAATGTTCCATTTATGCTTCCGTTCCCTGTCTGTTCCCCATCCGTTCCCCATCCGTTCCTGTCCGTTACCCATCCATTCCCATCCATTACCATCCCTTCCCGTCCGTTATAGTCTGTTTCTGTCCATTACGTATCCATTACACGTCCATTGCTGTTCGTTATAGTTCTTTTTGTATACTGAATTGTCCGCTGATCTTTAGATATGCTATCAACCGTTACTGTCCGTTACCGTCTATTACCGACCATTACCATCGATTACATAATCAATACATTTCAAGTCCAAATCACACCGGATTAGAATATTTTTGTCCGGGTCTGACCGTATCCTCAATCCAGTAAATGTGACAGGGCCTTAATTTGGCCCATTTTTGTGGAGACATGAAGCTCTCCATCGTAACGGGAAACTCCGACTCCCTGCAGTCGGGTGGTGACAACACCGAACACACACAGTAAACATGCGCCACAGCGCGAAGAAAATTGCACACATAGCGTGAATGTGCATTGCATGACTACACAATGATCCCCCAAATAGCCCATGTCTACTTTTTGTGCTGGAGGGTCGTTATCCAGACTACATACACACTGACAAACCCATACTTCGGCTTCTGACTCATAGACATAGAGGGCGCCACTTACACTCACACTCACACACACTCACACTCACAGCACAGCGAGAGAGACAGAGCCCTACGTGTGGTGGAGAGAAAGAGAGCGGGCACTTCGGGACCCAGCGCGAGGCTGGACGGACCGGGCCGGGGCAGTCAGTCGATCACAGACCGCCGGACACCAGCCGGAGCCGCACAGTGGGACGCAGACCATACCACCGTGTCGACGCCTGTCCTACTCCACACCCCGCACTGCCCGCGTCACTACCGGCGGCGGGACCAGTGTAGTATCCTTCCCTGCCGCCTACACACCCTACACGCCCACCTACTTGCCGGTCATCTACCTGTGTACCCATTCACACGCCTACCTACATATTGACCTGCCTGCCTGCATCCCAGCGCACCTACATATTGACCTGCCTGACTGCCTGCATCCCAGCGCCCGTTAGAAGGTCGCCGAGTGCCACGTGACCATGTGACCGTGCTTCCCGGCATCGCGAGGCCACCTGGCGGCGAGCGAGGGAGGCTAGGATTAGGTGTGTGCACGTGTGTCATCAGGTGTAGACGGAAGGGGGGCAAGCAGCAGGTTTTGTTTGTAGCGCCCGCCCCACGCTGCCCCGCCTCACCCCGGCCCGCCTGCAGGAGTACGTACCGGAAGTCTGCGCCGGGAGGAGCGGGAGGAGCAAACCCAGGAGGAGGACGAGGAGGTGTTGGAGGAAAAGGCAGCTTTGGGTGTTGGCTGGTAGTCGGCGTGTGCCGTGGATCCACGCTACCAGCGCCACGTGACGGGACGCTGTGGGGTTATTGGGCAGGGGGTCGCCAGTTGTTGTGAAGGCCCTAGAGGAGTCTATCATACCCCCCCCCCCCACACACACACACACTCGCACACACTCACCCACACCCACTCACCTTCCAACACACGCACCCACAGAGTACGAGGTGCCGGGAGTGTTGATGTGGTTGGGCGATGTGGGGGCGGGACAATATATACCCCCCACCCAACCCCCACCTTCACACCCGACTGGTACCAGCGCCGTGATCCTCCATTCAGGTGAGTACACACCGTGACCCGTCACACCCTAGGACCATACGGTGTGAACGGCCGCGCCACCCTCACAGCTGTGTATATATACATACATTTTACCTCGGTAAACAGCCTCAGGCTAGCCTCAGGCTAGGGAGAGGTAAGCACGTCCGGTACCAGCAATTAGCATATACAACTCACGACTGGATAACGTGTCGTTGGGTTGCTCCGGCAAAATTAGTCTACATACAAGCAAATACGCAGTAAGTATAATAAAAACTGTGGTTAGCTTAATTATGATGCATTAGAGCATCAATATGGAAAGTTTAGACTTTCGTTGGTCCAATTTGGACGAGTTATTTGGTTATAAACAACCAAGGATAGAACACTCGAGTGGGTTTCTCGAAGGAACCAAACCGGTCATTAGCGGTTATGTCAACACCCGGGTCACCGTGTGACTATGGGTAGAGATGTGGGTTTTGCCCTATCTCATGTGGAAATTCTCTCGTACTCTAATAGAGAGTAATGTTGGAGATGCTCCTGGGTTTCTTTTATAGACTCCCCTAGACAAAACTTTTTCAGGCGTTTCTCCGAGTTTCGTAGCATTTTCTCCAACTTGTTGACGTAGTAGTCACAGGTGGGAGAAGTGTGCGGAACAGAGGGATGGGCGGGCCGATACACTGGTCCCGACCCCGCGTAAGGTTTGGGCTTGACCCACAACCCACGCACAAATTTAGCTTATTACGCCTGTGTTATAACGGTATAAACACGTTCTCTAACACCAATAGATGTCCAAATGAGTTTGAAACAACCATATTGTGACATATATATATACCGGGACTGACCAAAAATCTTTGTTTCAGCTCCCGATGGCCACGAAGCGGAGTAAGCGCGGTGCAGCAGCAGCCGAGGGGCGTGTTCCGAGTGGAGTGGACACAGCCCCGGGCGCATATCCTCTCCGACCCGGACGAGGACGCAGTGCCTGATGTGCCTGCGCCTCCAGATTGGGAGGCTCGCTTTGCAAGATTGGAAAGCCACATCTTGACTGCCAAATCGCCTGTGTCTCGGAAGCGGCGTAGGCCGAGTGTCCAAGAGGATTCATTTGAGGATTTCTTGGACACAGACTCGGCGGTGGAGCTTAAGGCTCCTCCTCCTCCTTCTCCTAAACGGAGGAAGAAGAAGAAACAGGTGATTTCTTCGGGTGATGAATTCACCAAGGAGCGGGCAGAGACTGGTTTGCGCAAAAAGCGGAAGACTAAGTCCAAAAAGAAGAAGAGGAAGAGGAAATATTCTTCTTCTGAGTCGTCCACTGAGTCTACTTCTACGGAATCAGACTCAGACACCATATATGAAGGGGTCTATGCGGACATTGGCACTAAAGTGGCTAAGAAGGTGGAGAAGCCAAAGGCTAAGCGGGTTAAAACCACTACGCTTATGCGCGAGACCGTGAATGGTCATTTTCGCACGTTCAAACCGGCGGAGGTTATCTCCAAGTTAGGAGATGAGTTAACAGGCATAAAGGGTGTTCCCAACTCCATCATTAAAGAAATGGATCGGGATGTCAATATGACGGATGACCGTAAGAAGTTTGAGGATGTGTTGCACACAGTGCATAAGGCAGTGTTGGCTACCCTAACAGCTATTGTTCCTGTGGCTAATAGGATGCAGAGTGAAAATAAGTTCTCGTCTTTGGCTAAGACAATGGACAAAGGCATTGCAGTGCTAGCGGCGGCAGGTAATTACCTGTCGTTTCGAAGATATGAAAATGTCTTCAAGTCAGTTTGCACAGATGCTGGCAAAGAAGTGGCTCGCTCTAAGAAGGTTACCGATAATGAGGGGAAGGAGTTTACGCTTTATCTTGCTCCAGAGCCGATTAAAGGGAAACCTTTAGATAACACCAAGATGTTTGGCGGTCAACTACAATACCTCTATAAAGAGGTAGAGACTGCAGCCAAGAGTGGCAAAAACATGGATGGCAAGAAGAAACAGGAAGCTCCTCGTTTCAAAAAGTCACGAGGGGATTTTCGTCCACGACGGTTCACCAGAGGAACCAGACCGAGTTCAAGCTTCGGTCAAGGGTTTCGGGGCCGGGGCGCTCGCCCAGGCTGGACCGACAACACCGCACGGCCAATAGGCCGAGGGTTCAACTCGTCGAGACCTTTCCCCAGGGGCGGGTCCAAGTAGAGGTCCAAACACAAACTTTACAAGTCCCTGCAGCCTCTAAAAACACACAAACTGTAAGCAACTTTGTGGCTGGTAATATTAGTAATCATATTTCTGAGTGGCACAAAATTACTAGTGACCAAGAAATTTTAAAATTAGTTAGGGGTGTTCACATTCCCTTTACACAAATTCCTGTACAAAGTATAATACCTTTTCCATATAACATTCAACCAGTTGAACGAGAGGCACTAACTAAACAGGTACATAAATTCTTTGAGAAAGGAATTATACAAAAAGTGACACACTGTTCAGGACAGTTTATTTCAAACATTTTCTCGAGACCGAAGCCTAATGGTGATGTTCGAATGATCCTGGATTTAACAATCCTTAATAAAAGGGTGGAATATCGACATTTTAAAATGTTCTCTCTAGATACGGCACGAGATCTGATTACACCAGATGCGTGGATGGCTAGTGTTGATTTACAGGATGCATATTATACGCTTCCCATAATGGAACAATACCGAAAATTTCTTCGATTTATTTGGGATAACCAACTCTATGAGTTTACCTGTATGCCGAATGGCTTAGCTTGTGCGCCACGTTTATTTACTAAATTGCTTAAACCTGTTTTCTCGGTAATGGCGAGGAAGGGTCATATAATGTTTCCATACATAGATGATTCTTTTATTATAGCATCAACACAAATTGGTTGTGTGAATGCAGTTTTGGATTTATGTGCATTACTCACTAAATTGGGGTTTTATGTACATCAACAAAAGTCAGTGTTTAAACCAACAAAACAACTCAAATGTTTAGGGTTTATTCTGGATACACAGTCCCTTACAGTGTCGATAACAGAACAAAAACTAATTAAGTTTATGACTACAGCGACTCAGCTTATTAAGTTATCAAAGCCAAAAATTAGACAGGTTGCTGTTCTTATTGGCATAATGACATCATATGCACCTGCTGTGTTATATGGGAAGGCCCATATTAAGTCGCTAGAAATAGATAAAAATTTAGCGTTAACACGAACTAAAGGCAATTTTGAGCGAAAGATGTTTATTTCGCAAGAAGGGTTACAGGATATTGGATGGTGGATGCAACATATAGCAAGTTCACCAAATCCAATCCGCATGGCGGAACCTAATACAGTAATTACTACTGATGCTTCGTTAGAAGGTTGGGGAGCTCATCGAGATGGGGTCACAACAGGAGGTAGATGGCTTGATGATGAAAAATCAGACTATATTAATGCACTAGAATTGCGTGCTATTTATCTGGGCTTACGTAGTTTAGTAAAGATAAATAAATCACAGGTTAGAATACTAACTGATAATACTACTGCCATGGCATATATTCGTAACATGGGTGGAACCAAATCAAAGTCTTGCAATCAGTTATCTAAACTGATTTGGAACTGGGCACAGGCTCAACAAGTCTGGCTGACTGTAGCGCATATTCCAGGGTCACAAAATACACTTGCAGATTATAAAAGTAGAAATTTCCATGACCATTTAGAGTGGTCTCTCTCTACACATTTGTTTAACTTCGTTTGTGAAAAATGGGGTACACCTGAAGTTGACTTATTTGCATCACGAAATAATAACAAGTTACCCTGTTATGTTTCTTGGCATCCTGAACCGGATGCTTGGAAAGTAGATGCGTTTGCTATTACCTGGGAAAATAATTATTTTTATATTTTCCCACCATTTAGCATTATCAGCCGAGTAGTGAGAAAAATCGGCTTGGAAGGGACACATGCGATACTGGTGGTGCCCGATTGGGACACGCAACCTTGGCTGCCAGCAGTTTCACAACTGGCAAAAGATCGTATACGATTCCCAAGAAAACTCGGGAATCTGACGCACCACGGACCGCTAGTGGTTCACGGCGACGTGTCAACGACGCCCCTATTGGCATTCCTTTTCTAAGGAAGCAGCTACAGCAATTTGGATTGGACAGAATTACTGAGGATAGGATAGTATCGGATGCCTGGAGGCCAGGAACTGTCAAAATGTATACAACCTATTTAAAGAAATGGGGTGTACATTGTTTGTTAATGAAAGTTAAGCCAACAAATCCAAAGATTTCACAAGTAGCTCGGTTTCTTCGTTCTCTAGAGGATGAAGGACTTTCCTTTGGATCGATTAATGCGGCGAGGTGTGCGTTATCAATTATATTACCTAGAATTGATGGCGAAACAGTTGGAAAACATTATGTTATTTGTTATTTACTTCGTTCAATTTATCAAAGGAATCCTCCAAAACCAAAGTATAGTCGGTTTTGGGATGTTTCTATAGTATTTAAGTTGTTTCAGGCTTGGCCTCACAACTCGTGGTTAGATATAAAACAGTTAGGTTTTAAGGTCGCGGTCCTGTTATTGTTAGTAACCGGACACAGAGGACAGACGATTGTTGCTTTATCCTTAACTGGATTAGAAATAGACAAGCAACAAGCTACGTTTGATTTAGAAAAATTGCTCAAATCGAACACGTTAGGTGACCCTTTATCAACGGTTCACTTAGACTGTTTTCCGAATGATCGGAAATTATGTGTTGTGTCGGCCATACGGGCTTATATATACAAGACAAAGGATTTACGTGCATCACAACAACTATTAGTGAGCTTTATAAAGCCACATAAGGCGATTTCACGAGACACACTTGCCAGATGGACAATTACGGTGTTGAAATTGGCTGGAGTGGATACGAGTAAATACTCTTCCCACTCAACTAGAGGAGCCATGGTCTCCAAGGCACGGGTGCTTGGTATTTCTGTGAAAAGAATACTAGCGCATGCAGGCTGGAAGACGGCTAAGTCGTTTGCAAAACATTATAATAAACGACTAGAAAAGCCTACCGGCGTTGCAAAGCGTCTTCTCGCCAACTAACAAGAATAGGTGAGAACAAAAATTTAGAATGTTATAATAATAAGAAAGAATGATATTAAGGATAAAAATGAATTATGTAAAGGTCTCCCTAGCCTGAGGCTAGCCTGAGGCTGTTTACCGAGGTAAAATAGTATAGTTATACGAGTCTTACCTTGGTACAGATGATGGATAACTGTTGTTTTACCGAGGTATAAGCCTCGGATAGATGTGGGCTAGGGCCCTCCCGCCACACCCTGCCACATCTATTCCGTTGGTGTACCTTTTCGGTAAAGTAATAGTATCCATTGTTTGAAAGTCATTTTTATCCTCAATAAGTAGGTTAAGATTGCTGGTACCGGACGTGCTTACCTCTCCCTAGCCCACATCTATCCGAGGCTTATACCTCGGTAAAACAACAGTTATCCATCATCTGTACCAAGGTAAGACTCGTATAACTATACTATATATATATATATATATATATAGTAAAACCTCTCTAAATCGACCGACCCTCGGAACGATGTTTAAATGGTCCATTTAGGCAGTTTTTCATTTCGTTAGAATGGTATTGTATGAGCGATCGTTTGGGACCCAAATAAAATGATCGATATAGGGGATTGGTCGATCTGTGGAGGTGGTTGATGAGAGAGGTGTTACTGTATATACATATATGCCTATGTACACGTATGTATTACATCACTACAACTGCCTTGCACATTTTGTCAGTAATACTAATACATATGCAATAACATATATATATACATATATATATATACATATATATATATATATATATATACATATATATATATATATATATATATGAAGCGTTGTTTAAGCTATCTGCCATGTCCATCTGATTGGCTTAGTTTGGGGGTGAGTTTGATTGTACATTTGTTGTTGTGTCCGTCGTGTTTAAGCTATCTGCAATGTCCATCTGATTGGCTTAGTTTGGGGGTGAGTTTGATTGTACATTTGTTGATGTCTCCGTTGTGTATAAGCTATCTGCCATGTCCATCTGATTGGCTTAGTTTGGGGGTGAGTTTGATTGTACCTTTGATGTTGTGACCGTCTTGTTTAAGCTATCTGCCATGTCCATCTGATTGGCTTAGTTTGGGGTGAGTTTGATTACACCTTTGTTGTTGTGTCCGTCGTGTATAAGCTACCTGCCATGTCCATGTGATCTGATTGGCTTAGTTTGGTGGTGAGCTTGATTGTAGGCCCTCCCTTTGTTGTTGTGTCCATCAGGTACAAACTCTCTGCCACGTCCCTCTGATTGGCCTAGTTTCGGAGTGAGTTTGATTGTAACCTTGTTGTTGTGACCGTCATGTATCCATTGTACAACTGATTGGCTTAGTTTGGGGGTGAGTTTGATTGTACCTCACTTGTTGTGTCCATCATGTATAACCTATCCGTCAAGTCGGCCTAATGAAATGGACTATGTACTCATTGTTTCCCCATTTGCTATGAATATGATTTTATCCCCGACCAGGCTTTAAGTTACATGATTCACCAAGGCGCACTGCACAACATTGCGCATGTCCTATGTTGTGTGTTACGCAAACAGGGCCGCGTTCAGGGTCCGTCTCGGAGGTGCCTCGGCGACGTCTCGGCGATGCTTTTTGGCCTATTTGCGTTCAGGGTCTGTCTCGGCGACGTCTCGGCGACGCCTCCCTTTTCAGGTTGGAGACAAAAAGCGTCTCGAAAATGGCCGTCCGGCTCAGTGGTTTCATCCAATCAGAGCGCAGCATTTCGATTGCAAATGGCCGCCGCCTATGGGGGCGGCCATTTTCGAGGCGACCAACTGCTATTGTTGTTCAGACTAGCCTGACGTCACGGGCGCCTCCGAGGCGCCTCCGAGACGGAGCCTGAACGCGGCCCAGATAGTATGGATATAGAGGGCGGTAAATATATTTATTTCTCTGAACAAATTCCTTGTTCAGTACTGAGGCAATTGTTGTTGGAGAGTGGCTGCACATAATTCTACAATTCTAGGATACTAAGAGGAAGTTGTTGCCAATATATATTGTTAATTTCTACCTCTAGTTTGGGAGTTAGATGAGAACTAGAGCATTATTTTCCATATAAAGTAATCATTATGTAGGGTATGAGGAAGCAATTCGAGAAAGAGGGATTGTTGTGAGCAACATACTTATTGTATCTTTAGAAATTCGCGATGGTTAGTTTTGAGGGTGAGTAGTTAAGATGTAAATTAGATGTCGTTGATGTATAATCTATTAATAGTATGTGAAAATATGCAACAAAGCTAGTCTACATGTGTAACTAACCGGGAGCAGTGGCCGGACCGGTAGAGCGCGGGCCTCATCTGCGGGAGATCGGGAGTTCTTTTCCTGTTCAAGTTAAACGGATGACTTATCAAATTGATAGTCATCGCTTCCTAGCCTGGCACTCGGCATTAATAGGATATGGCAAGGACTGATTAGCGCAGTGTCAGGATAATGTGACTGAGTGGGATATCAGTTCATGGTGCTGCTGGCCTGATTTCCCAGTGGGGCAACACTACAAAGTTGGTATGAGTGTGCACTGTCACAAGTCGGTACCCCTCATGATATGGCCTTAGATGTTGCCTGGACGTAAAAATCCAACAACGAACCTACATGTGTACTTGTGTTATTCTATTTGACACAGTGGTTCGCTCCTATTGTTGTGATGACGAGCGCCACCTGCAGGCCTTTACTATCACTACACCGACTGCCAAACCATAAGATCAGTTCTTTCAGATTTTGCCATGCATAATCTAATGGTTTCGATTTTCTTTCATATTCTTTTTACATTAATATATTAAGTTGAACATTATTATCTACTTTACTCTAGTTGTATTTATTGTTAAATTAAATGGGTAACTTTGGAAAGTTTGTAAGTAAAAATATGCTAAATTAATTTTGGCATCCACATCGAAGTGAAGGTGTGGGTCATCTGATCGATCCTGCTCAGTGGACACATTTGCAGTTTGGGCTGTTTTCCGTTCCAACCAGTGGTCCACAACTGGTTCATCAAAGGTTGTAGTATGTACTGTCCTGTCTGTGGGAAAGTGCATATCAAATACTCCTTGCTGCTTATCGTAAAGAGTAGCCTATGTGGCGGCAGCCAATTTCCTCCAAAGAAATATGTCAGAGCGACAATATGTTTGATGTCTAATAGCGATGATAAAAATCAATGTGCTCTAGAGGCATCGAAATGCTGGGCTTTGTGTTGGCTAAGGATGATCCATTTTCCAGTATCGATGCATAACACTCATCTAATACAAAAATTAACGAGTGTTCCGATGGATATATCGATCAAAACGAGGGCAAGTGTTTTCGCTTAACTGTGACTTTAACTAGCAGGGGAGGGCCTGGCGTGAGGAAGGTCGGGAGTTTAGTTCCTGGTCGAGTCAAACCAATGACTTTTTGTGTGTGAATATGTGAGTGTGTGAGTGTGTGAGTGTGTGAATGTGTGAGTGTGTGAGTGTGTGAGTGTGTGAGTGTGTGTGAGTGTGTGTGTGAGTGTGTGTGTGAGTGTGTGTGTGAGTGTGTCAGTATGTCAGTGTGTGAGCTTGTGGATGTGAGTGAGTGTGTATATGTGTGTATGTGTTTATGTGTGGGTGTGTGAGTGTACTGGCGTGAGTGTGTGAGTCTGTATGTGTGTGAGTGTGTGAGGTGTGAGTGTGTGCGAGTGTGGGTGCGTGCATATATGTGAGTATGTGTGAGTGTGTGAGTATGTGAGTGTGGCAGTGTGTGAGTGTGTGAGTGTGTGAGTGGGTGAGTTTGGGTGAGTGGGTGAGTATGTGTAAGTGTGTGAGTGTGTGAGTGTGTGAGTGTGTGAGTATATGAGTGTGTGAGTGTGTGCATGTGTGAGTGTGTGAGTGTATGTATGTGGCAGTGGGTGAGTGGGTGAGTGTGCGAGTGTGTGAGTGTATGAGTGTATGATTGTGTGAGTGTGTGAGTGAGTGTGTGAGTGTGTGTATGTGTGTATGTGTGTATGTGTGTATGTGCGTATGCGTGTATGTGTGTGTGTGTATGTGTGTGTGTGAGTGTGTGAGTGTGTGTGTATGTGAGTGTGAGTGAGTGTGAGTGAGTGTGCGTGAGAGTGTGAGAGTGTGTGAGTGTGTGAGTGTGTGAGTGTGTGAGTGTGTGTGTGTGAGTTGGTGGGGTGGGTGAGTGTGTGGGTGTATGAGTGATGAGTGTGTGAGTATGTGAGTGTGTGATGAGGTGCGTGTGTGTATGTGAGTGAGTATGTAAATGAGTGTATGTGAGTGTGTGCTGATGTGCATGTGTGTATGTGAATGAGTGTGTGTATGTGGGTGTGTGTATGTGAGTGAGTATGTGAATGAGTATGTGAGTGATGATGTGCGTGTGTGGATGTGAGTGTATGTGAGTGAGGATGTGAGTGTGCGTGAGAGTGTGTGAGTGTGTGAGTGTGTGAGTGTGTGAGTGTGTGAGTGTATGAGTGTATGTATGCGTGTGTATGTGAGTGGGACACAGTGGTCGCTGCGCTTGTTGACAGTCAGGTTGTTCTGATTTGTAAGCACGACTGGACAAGGCTGCGGGCTGAGCGCTATGCCCCACTAACGGCGCCCAACCGGCCCTCAGTACATGACCGGTGAGTGGAAACAGCGCAGATCAAGCAGCGTAGTCGCCGGCTCGTGTATGCGCCGATGTACATGTGGATATGTGTGCATGTGTGTCCATTATGTCCATGAGTGCAGTGTGTAACTGTGGGTAGGTGTGTAATGGTATGTAAGTATGTACTCTGTGTGTGTACTGTGTAGGTGCAGTGTGTATGGCCAGTGTGTGTGTGGGTAATGTGTAAGTATGTAATATGTATGTCTATGGGGCGTGTGTTTGTGGGTAGTGTGTATCTAAGTAAGTATGTAACGTGTATGTCTATGTGTGGTCTGTTTGTGGGTAGTTTGTAGGTAGGTAAGTATGTAGTATGTATGTATATGTGCAGTGTGTTTGTGAAGTATGTTTGTGGGTAGTGTGTAGGTATGTAAATATGTGAGCTGTGTGTGTAGGTCCAGTATGTGTGCAGTGTGTTTGTGAGTAGTGTGTATATAAGTAAGTATGTAATATGTATGTCTATGTGCGGTGTGTTTGTGGGTAGTGCGTAGGTATGTAAGTATGTAATATGTATGTAGACGTGCAGTGTGTTTGTGAAGTATGTTTGTGAAGTATGTTTGTGGGGAGTGTGTAGGTAGGTAAATATGTGATTTGTGTGTGTAGGTCCAGTATGTGTGCAGTGTGTTTGTGGGTAGTGTGTATCTATGTAAGTATGTAATATGTATGTATATGTGCAGTGTGTGTGTGCAGTGTGTTTGTGAAGTATGTTTGTGGGTAGTGTGTAGGTATGTAAATATGTGAGCTGTGTGTGTAGGTCCAGTATGTGTCCAGTGTGCTTGTGGGTAGTGTGTATATAAGTAAGTATGTAATATGTATGTCTATGTGCGGTGTGTTTGTGGGTAGTGTATAGGTATGTAACTATGTAATATGTATGTAGATGTGCAGTGGGTTTGTGAAGTATGTTTGTGAATCATGTTTGTGGGTAGTGTGTAGGTAGGTAAATATGTGATCTGTGTGTGTAGGTCCAGTATGTGTGCAGTGTGTTAGTAGTGTGTATCTATGTAAGTATGTAATATGGATGTATATGTGCAGTGTGTGTGTGCAGTGTGTTTGTGAAGTATAGTTGTGGGGAGTGTGTAGGTATGTAAATATGTGATCTGTATGTGTAGGTCCACTATGTGTGCAATGTGTTTGTGGGTAGTGTGTAGGTATGTAAATATGTGATATGTGGTTACGGTGTTACCAGGGAATGAGGGGCCCCTGGTTCAACATAGATCACCCCATACTTCCAGTACAGGGGTGGACGACAACGTGGTCTAAATACGGGCCAATATAGCTTTAGTATGGGTACCGGAAGTAGAATCCCTGACTCCAGTCTCAAATGGCTACTTATATCGCCACTGAGTTGGTGAAATGAGAGAGAATGCAAAAAGACAAGATGGCTGTGATAAAACGCCATCGATTTCACTCTTAAATTGCATTAATCTATATGTTTTATTACATTTCCAACTCAAAAGTAGCGGGTAAATATGAAGATGAACATAAAGAATATATTTTTCTTCTTAAATTAAGAATTTATCAGCTCAGTTCATTTCCCAACCATGTCGAAATTCTTCGCCAGCTTTTATATACGCTTGCTTTTCACCCCTGTACTATAAGTACGGGGTGAATCTTTTATCTAGGTTCAACATAGATACAAGATTCACCCCGTACTGCTGCAGTAGGGGTGCAAACCAACCCTATGTAAAAGCTGTCAAAAATGCGGGTCAAAGAATTGAGGGCCTAATTTCACAATCTAAGAAGCAACATTTATTCTTTACATATATCTTATTGATAGCCCGCTACATTTGAGTTGAAAATTTTTATATAATATCTAGTTTAATAAGATTTAGAAGTGAAATCGACGCCGTTCTGTGGCCACCATCTTGTCTTTTTGCATTCTCTCCCATTTCACCAAATCTGTGCTGATATAAGTAGCCATTTGATACTGGAGCCACAGTTTCTAGTTCATGTTCCATACTAATCCTATTTTCGCCAGTATTTAGACTACGTTGTCGTTCACCCGTGTACTACAAGTACCGGGTGAATCTTTTATTTAGGTTCAACAGTGATTCTAAAGGACGTTGCAAATATCACTAACACATCATTGACTAAAGCTATTCAGCATTAAAAACAAGTTTCACCATGAAATTATGTTATGGACAAGGTAAATAAACCATCATTAAACCAAAAAAGGGAGAGAAAAAGGGGGGAAAAAAGGGGGGGAAAAGAAAAAAAGAAGAGGGAACGTTGAAAACCCAAGAAGGGTCCACAGCGACGAAAGGAGGAAAAACGGCTGACCACTGGGTCATATTGAGCATACCCTTGCAGGAATAGTTTCCCATTCTTTAAGTCCTGTTATTGTGTGATTTAAAGAGAAGTTTAATCTGTGCAAAAGATAAATAAATATGTGATAATGTCTGAACAATAAACTAGTCAAATAATATTTGACTAGACTGCTAGCTCTGTGGAGGTCTAGCCTGGTCCCTTGGCATTCATTTGCTCAGGCAGAGGCATAGACGTTTTATCGCTCAGTTTCCAACCTGGTCCCCTAGCCTTTGTACCGGAAACAAGTTTAAACGGGCTGAAACAAGTTCAACCATGGCTGGTTGGGTCGTACCGTGGCTAGTTGGGTCGCTCCGTATAGCGCTGAATATGCTTATGGAAAACCCGGTGGTTAAGGTTGGCCACAACTCCATCACCGGAAGTCGGTTCAGCAGATGTGCAGCAGAAACTGCACAGCAGAAACTGCGCAGCAGAAACTGCACAGCAGAAACTGCGCAGCAGAAACTGTGCAGCAGAAACTGCGCAGCAGAAACTGCGCAGCAGAAACTGCATACAGCGCGCTTATTGTGTGTGCATATTGTTGCATTGAGCTTAAAGCTGCATAGTCCGATGAAATCATCAAATTTTCAAAACCAAAACAATGATCTACATTTTATTCTACATATCTAGGTTAGATACTGATGCGCTTATTAAGCATTTGTCACCACACAGAAGGGAATAGTGAGGCAATTGAATAGATCATGTTACTGCAGAATGCTATTGTCTCAGAGTTTTGGCAAGCTTGCCAAAATTAATTTTGCATGGTTGCACTTCAAATATCTCAAAAGTTAGCCACTTAAAATAAAAGTTACCTCAAGCTAAAGTAAGGTAGATTATAATGATCAACCTAATGTATTTATCTAAAAAAATGTCTGAAACTCAAAACAGCGGACTATGCAACTGTAATCCCGTATTGGGGATGCAAGTGTGCGTGTGGATAAAGAGGGAAGAAAACAACACGGGCAGTGTGCTTTCGGCTTACTGTGTCCCGCTGTGAAGAGTGGGTGATGCCTTAAGCCGTGACTCACAGTCCGTGCACATAGCTGATGATATGTGCTCGTGTGTGTAGCCAGCATCAGAACACACCTACTGTGTGGAGAGGATCGCAGCTGAGGAGGTAGAGGGCCCACCTGTGAAGGTATGGGTCATCCGATCGATCCTGCTCAGTGGACACATTTGGAGTTTGGGTTATTTTCCGTTCCAACTAATTGTCCATAATTGGTTGTTCAAAGGCTGTGGTATGTGATGTCCTGTCTGTGTGAAAGTGCATATAAAAGATGCCTTCCTGCTTATCAGAAAGAGTAGCCTATGTGGCGGCAGGGGATTTCCTCCAAAGAAATATGTCAGAATGACCATATGTTTGACATCCAATAGCCCATGATAAATATCAATATTCTCTAGAGGCATCGTTTAATAAAACAAGGTTTTTTTTCAGAACGTGCATGGTGTAGATGTAAACGTGTATACAATATGTACATTAATGTATTTTTACCCACCACATGTTTACAAATAAATGTACAAATATATGTCCATACATACATATGCCACATAGATACATGTACACATATAAGTAAACCTAAAATATATGTGCACTGTGTTTGTTGTGTCCGTCCTAGCAACATCTATGGTCATATCCTAACGGGTACCGACTTGTGACAGTGCGCACTCATGGCAACTTTATAGTGCTTCCCCACTGGGAAACCTGTCTGCTGGCAATATAACCTAATATCCCACACAGACACAATTATTCTGATATTGGCTAATCAGTGCATGTCATATATTATTAACAGCAACACCAGGCTAGGTAAAGACAAGTATCAATGTTGTAAGACATCGCTTTGATTCAGCTGGGAATAGAACTAATGACCTTCCGCACGAGAAATCTGCGCTCTACCGATACGGCCACCACGTCCGGTCATCTATGTGTACAAGGGACCAGACGGGATGGCCGAATGAGTTAGAGCGTCCATCTCCCATGCTGGTAGATCATGGGGTTGTGGGTTCGAACCTTGGTCGAGTCAAACAAATGACTGAAAAATGTATACTTGTCGCTTCATAGCCAGGCACTCTTCATTATTAAGATAGGGCAAGGACTGGTTGGCTCAGTGTCAGGATAATGTGACTGAGTGGGATACCAGGTCATGGTTTCCCAGTCTCCCAGTGGGACAGCACTATAAAGTCACCATGAGTGTGCACTGTCACAAGTCGGTACCCATCCTGATATGACCTTAGATGTTGCTAGGACGTGAAACAACAACAAACAACATATATGTGTACACCCACACCATGTGTACATAATATATAAGTGCATGTGTTGTGGATATCTACATAGGTATTCATGTTGTATTCATACTTACATATTTATAAATAGGATATGTATAGGGTTTAGTAATAGTCATTATATCTTTCCCCTCAAATTAGTGATTTCATAATCATAGTCAGATATATTTGTGTACATATATATTTTACCTGGAATTACGACTACCAGAAGATAAATAATTAAAATTATACATACTTGTATAACATTTTCCTAGGGTCTGTCCATATGCCCACTTCCTGTGTCCTTATGGTATCCTCTGTCGCTATCCCATTGTATCTTCCCCTGGGCCCTGTCCTTGTAGCGTTGTTCTTTCCCCTGTTCCCTGTCCCTTTACCACCGTGCTATCCAGTATTCCATGTTCCTGTATCTCAGTACCATCTCAGTCTTCCTGTTCTTGTGTCCGAATACCTCCCACCTTTCCCGGTGCCTGTATAGTCTTATATTTGCCTGTTACCTGACCCTGTCCTATCATCCCAAATGCCACTGTTCCCTGCCTGTGTGTCATCATAGCTTATGTTGCTTATGCCTGTATTGTAATGCCTTCCTCATTGTGAGTGTCCCTGTATCATTGTCCTTTCCCCTGTTCTCTGTCGCTGTATCCTCGCATTTTCCTCCTGTCCCTACCCCTGTATTCTCGTACATTATCCTGTCTCTCCATGTCCTGTAGGACCAGACGGGATGGCCGAATGAGTTAGAGCATCTGTATCCCGTGCTGGTAGATCTCGGGGTCGTGGGTTCGAACCCTGGTCGGGTCAAACCAATGACTTACTAATTGAAACTTGTCGCTTCCTAGCCAGGCACTCGGCATCATTAGGACAGGGCAAAGACCGGTGTGCTCAGTGTTAGGATAATGTGGCTGAGTGGCATACCAGGTCATGGTGCCAGCGGCCTGGATTCCCAGTAGGACAGCACTATAAAGTCGCCATGAGTACACACTGTCACAAGTCGGTACCTGTCCTGATATGACCTTAGATGTTGCTAGGATGTAAAACAACAACAAACAAACAAACCCTGTCCTGTATCATTGTAACCCTCCCTCTGTTCCCCATCTGTGCAACCTCCCCATCCCCTTCTACAGATGCCTATTTCCCTAACTGTACACCCATAACACAAATACAACTGCGCTACCTCCCCAGCACCTTCTACAGATGCCTATTTCCCTAACTGTACACCCATAACCCACATACAACTGCGCTACCTTCCCCAGCACCTTCTGTACACCCATAACACAAATACAACTGCGCTACCTTCCCCATCACCTTCTACAGATGCCTATTTCCCTGACTCTACACACGTGACATATATATATATATATATATATATGTATATATATATATATATCTATATACAGATGAACCTCGATCCAACGGACTAATAGGGGGGAGCAGTTGTCCGTTAAAGCCGTTTGCCGTTGCAGCGACAAAACTTTCCGGGGGTTACGAAAATAAACACAAAATACAGAACTACGGTTCATAAAAAGTGCTACCCACGATCACTTATTAAACAATGTAAAAATAATGTACCTGTAATGTAACAAATATAATGGAGAAAAAAAAAAGAGAGAAATGTTATTAAAAATGTGTCAAGTTTCAACTGCTTGCCTCGCTGATACTATTCCCTAATAACTAGTTCTCTTAAAGTGCGCAAATGTTCAGATATTCACTCTAGCGGATTCATCTGTATATATATCATTACGACTGTACTACCTTCCCCAACACCTTCTACAGTAGATAAAGGATTCATCCGGTACTCGGAGTGCACAGGTGAACGACAACATAGTGTAAATATCGGCGAAAATAGCTTTATTATGGAACAGGAAGTACAATGCCTGGCTCCAGTGTCAAATGATTACTTATATTCGCACAGAGTTGGTGAAATGGGAGAGAATGCAAAAAGACAAGATGGCGGCCATAGAAAGCCATCGATTACACTTTTAAATCTTATTAAACCAGATGTTTTATTATATTTTTCAACTCAAAGGTAGCGGGGAAATATGAAGACCTATGCAAAGAATAAATGTTACTTCTTAGATTGTGAAATTAGGCTCTCATAAAGGCTCATCTCATTAGCCCGATCTTTCGACTGTTTTTATATAAGGCTGGTCTTCACCCGTGTACTACAAGTACCGGGTGAATCTTTTGTCAACTTCTACAGATGCCTATTTCCCTGACTATATACACATGACACACATACAACTCCCACAACCTCTGACTCACCACACTGGTCAAATTATTATGGGATGTCTGCCCTACTACCAGTCGCTGTGGCAAGGCAGATATGTCGGGTAGGGGTGATGAGTTGGGTGTGTGCAGATTCAGAATCACTGTCATTATTAACTCTTCCTCCTCCAGCTCCCCAACGAACACTCGTACACCAACACACCCTCAGAGATACCCCTCCTACCCGCGCAAATACCACCCAGATCGGTGCATAATTTGTGTTTGAATTGACGTATTTAAGCATTGTTCCGAAGGAGCGGAACGTAGCTCCGCTGGTAGGGTGTCCACCCGTGAAAGTGTAGTTCAGCCGATCGATCCTGTCAGTGGACACATTTGCAGTTTGTGCTATTTTACATTCCAACCAGTGATGCACAACTGATTCATCAAAGGTTGTGATATGTGCTACCCTGTCTGTGGGAAAGTGCATATAAAAGACCCCTAGTTGCTTATCGGAAAGAGTAGCCTATGTGGCGGCAGCCAGTTTCCTCCAAAGTATTATGTCAGAATGACCATATGTTTGACGTCCAATAGCCGGTGATAAAAATCAATGTGCTCTCGAGGCGTTGTTAAATAAAACAAGTTTAATTTGTTTGCATTGTTCCGATATGCCCTTTGTGTGTATCCGCATTGGTTATCTGTGAGCACAGAAACTCCCCGCCATCCAAATTGGCTTTTTCTTTAAGTTGGGAAAAACTGACTAATGCCATAACACCTTGAACAATTCATAAGCACCCAGCCCTGGGGCTACTTAAAGGTATACCCGCAAGGGGTTCGCCCGCGTGCAGCAGGGAGGGGGGAACCCACCCGTCCCGGTGCGCAGGTGTTCACAGGCCGACAGTGATTGCACCTTTTGGGCTAGATAAAAGATTCACCCAGTACTTGTGTCGTACACGGGTGAAGGACAATGTAGTCTAAATATGGGCGAAAATAGCTTTACTATGGGACATGAACTAGAAAATGTGGTTCCAGTATCAAATGGCTACATATATCGGCACAGAGTTAGTGAAATGGGAGATAATGAAAAAAGACAAGATGGCGGCCAAAGAATGCCGTCGATTTCGCTTTTAAATCTGATTAAACTAGATGTTTTATTATATTTGTCAACTCAAAGGTAGCGGGTAAATATGAAGACATCTACAAAGAATAAATGTTGCTTCTTAGATTGTGAAATTAGGCTCTCATTTCATTAACCCGCTTTTTTTACCGTTTTTATATACTTTATCTACTTTTGGGCCTGCACCCTGGACTCCCTTCACACGGTATATGGACCCTGGGTCCTTCTCAGGCAGTCTGGTCCCACAGCCCTTCTGGATCCACAGCCCTTATTGCCTAGTATGATCCTGACACTAAAATCCTGACCATTATAGCCATATTGACCGTAAATGTTGCTAGGACATAAAACAACAACATGCAAACAAACATGCAAACAAACACTTGGGGTTTAACAAAATGTATTGTTTAATTGCTAAATTCTTTAATTAAGCAGTGACATTCTAGGGGAAAACTTTGTTTTCCTCCTTTTACTTCATCTTACCGTCTACTAATAGAGCAATTGTTCTGTCTTATAGAGCAATGTCTACGAATTGTAATATCCTTGTTAAGTTTCAAGTCAATCACTTGGGTTTATAAAAAGATGTGTTGGTTATTTGCTCAAATCTTAACTTAAGCAGTGAACTTCTAAGGGGGGGGGGGATTCGTTCTCCTCTTTTTACTTCACCTTGCACTATCCTAAGACTGCTGAGTGCCATGGTAGGTAGCGGCAATAACTCATTTGTAAATCACTGGTTTGACGGGCAGAGTTCGAACCCTGGGTTCAAATCCCATGACCTGGCACACCAGAAACTGGCACTCAACTGATTTGCTCGGCCCTCCTGGTTTTCTCCTGAAGAGTTCAGGCGCAAAAACCCCATAAACGCCGATCCAAAAATAGAGGTAGACATTGGAATCAAGCCATCAAACAATAATTTCTTTACATTTTGTTGTTGTTGTTGTTCATTGCTCCATTATAATGAGGTATAAATCGATTATTTTAATTAAATTTTTGGATTGCCATCTACGGGGTTTTTCGCCTGAACTGTGCACTTACAGATAATGAGAGGCACAGTTATTCTTTATGATACCAGGCTTTTGTGCAAGTTTAACTATTGGTAGCCAAACAATTATCCAATTGTAGAACGAACAAACTCACAGAGGTTTGGGGGATGTGGGAGAATGCTTACAAACAGAGAAAGAATGCATGCTGTAGTTAGCTACACAACAACTGAAAGTGATTAAAAAAGAAGGGGAGTCACAAGACTATTACTACTCATGAGATTTAACTGTTAAGGGCAGCATAAATACACCCATCACACAAAACAGAACAAAAAGAAAACAAACATGTCAACATGATATGAATCATTATACATCAGCAATATATGTTGCTTACTTTAAAGCTGCGCAGTCCGATGAAATATAACATTTTCAAAACCAAACCAATTATCTAGATTTGATTTTACATATCTAACTTAGATACTGATGCACTTATTAAGCATTTCTTTCTGTGTAGAAGGCAATACTGAGTCAATTTAACAGACTGCAGTCTATGGTGTCAGAGTTTTGGCAAGCTTGCCAAAACTAATTTTCCATGTTTGCATTCAAAATATCTCAAATGTTTACCATTTAAAATAAAAGTAACTTTGAACTAATGTAAAGTAGATACTAGTGATCGATCTAATATATTTATCTGAGAAGAAATACAGAAATTCTAAACAATCGGACTATGCAACTTTAAGTTTCACATTACATTACAGTTGTCTAGAATAATCCGATTGTCTTGAGTTATTTTAGGTCAATATATTCGGTTCAGTATTAGGCTCTAGATTAGGGCTACCTTGCTTTGAAGTAACTTTCATTTTACAAGATTAACTTGGGATATATTTAAAGTGAAGTCACGCTCAATTAACTTTGGTGTGTGCAATGAAAACTGAACACCAAACTGCGAGAACTGTTTCGCGAATGCGCCAGTATTTGAGTTAGTTTTGTAAGATCGAAGCTGGGTCAGTGGCTTTCCTCACACTGCATAGTGTTGTTCTATTACCTGCTTCTACTCCTGTAAACCCCTTGTTGATATCTTCTTGTGTAGTTGGGTTAGGAGCATAGATGTACCATCAGATTCTTCCGCTCTACAGACCAATTAAATTGACAAGCATTCAGGCCCTTGAACAACCACTGCAGTAATTACTAGCAAAGCCCTGAGCTCCTGCCCCTCCCGCATCCTCGCTTGCTCTCCAGTGGGTTATTTCCCCCTACCACTCCCTTAATTCTACATGATCGGTGCTGTGACTAATACAGCACTGACCAAACTTAGATTATTTAGACCAATAGTAAGATGGCTGGAAGACCAGTGCTCCGGCGCTGACAAATGTCATATTCAGATGAATAAATACTTTACCAAAAAAAAAAAAAAGCATCTATCAATTAGAGAAGTGTGTCCTCTTAACAATAAAACGAAGCTTCGATTCAAGTTGCTACTCATTTACAATATTTTCCTTTACGATTTACACTGCCTATCATGGATAAGTCTGAAGAGACTTGTTTTCACCATTAGACAGTTTGTTGGTAGAAAGACCAAGCCTACACTTTTAACAACCCAAGGGATTTTTAACCTCCCACACCACATAGACATGGTATGAGAGCAACTGGCCTTTGATGATGCTGTAAGTTATACACAGCGGTGGAAATCCAAATTGACAGAGGTGATATATATAAGGTACACAGCATTGTTTTCTATTTAAACACAGACATTATGGTGGCGACCTTTAGTGATGACCCATATAAAAGCTCTTTCATCCGCATGGTTCCACAGTATATTGAGAGTCTCGGCTGAAGGCCAGACCAGACTAGACCCAGATCCAGAGAGCAGTCTACACTCCCCGCCCTGACTTCTTCACATCTCACAATATGTGGACAATTATCATGCATTACCATACATTACCATACACCTATTGGCTATGCATCCTTATATTTGGCCTGGGTAGCTCCGTATGAGGATAATGTGACTGAGTGGGATATCGGGTCATGGTGCTGGCAGCCGGATATCCCAGTGGCGCAGCACTATAAAGCCGCCATGAATGTGCACTGTCACAAGTTGGTACCAGTCCTAATATGACCTTAGATGTTGCCAGGACGTAAACCTCCAACAACCAACCAATATACAGTCTACTCTGTCTATAACGGACATCCATGGGACTGAAGCAAGATGCCCTTATACCAGAGAGCGTGTATATAAACAGATGAGAGAGACAACTCCCATACTAGACCCTGTAACAGCTGCCGACTGTGGCGCTCCAAGTGGTGGTTGTTGAACAGTACATGACCCAGCTGTCAAACTCAAGGCATTGTCAATGGGTGTGTGCAATCTTCATCCAGAAAAAGTGAAATATCTCTAAAACTACACCACCTAGAAACAAACTGATTGGAATACACATAGAAAACATGTTTACCAACAAGATTATATTAAATTGATATGGTTAGGGTTCTGGATTTCTACTAATTTTGAATAAAATAAACGTTTTTCTCTGCACGTACTGCAAACTCAATGCATTGTCAATGGCAGTGAGCAATCTTCATACAGAAAACGTTAAATATCTCTAAAACCGCAACACCTAGAAACAAACTGATTGAAATACACATAGAAAACATGTTTACCAAAAACATTATATTAAATTGATAAGGTTAGGCTTCTGGATTTCTATTAATTTTGAATAAAAACAAATGTTTTGCATTGAGCGTACTGGCAAACTCATGTTCAACACTAACCGCCAGGAACGCCACTGTAGCCTGTGTTACCGTTTTTCGCGGGAGTTGTCTCTCTCATCTGTTTATATACACGCTCTCTGCTTATACAGAGAAATCCGTTATAGGCAGAGACGAACTGATGGAATGGGTTGAAACCAATGTTTTTCTTTTATACTTGACTGACTAGAACGGTCCTTACAAGAGGTTATTGACAGAGGTTATTGACAGAGAATATTGATCAAATAGGTGAAAAAACGGCTCGTTGTCCACATAAGACAGTTGTCCGTTAGACACAGAGGCAATGCTATTAAATTAAAGTAGTGCCGTGATGGGATCAGCACTTTTTGGCGTTATTGACAGAGATTCATTATTGACAAAGGCTGTTATTGACAGAGTAGACTGTATATTATGCAAGTATTGACTTACATTCAGTACATATACACATGTGCTTGGAAATAGTGTTTTCCCTAATGACCATAAACAATGTTTCTTCAAAACCTTCAAAGCATCATGGTCACAACCAGTAGAGCTTGTGACTGACATGTCGGTCACCATAGAAACTGCCTCCTCATTGTTTTAATAAATAGCTACTATAATGTCAGAAACAAGACAGTACCACTCATCTGATTGGTGAGTACAGGAAGTAATAAACAAATAAATGTAAAACTATAATAATAGTTGATAGAAGAAACTTAGGCATAAATAAAATAATTTAGGGAGGATAAGTGGGGGGCGCTGTGAATGTGTTAATGCAGAGATGGACTGAGAGATGGCGCTGTGAATGTGTTAATGCAGAGATGGACTGATAGGTGGCGCTGTGAATGTGTTAATGCAGAGGTGAACTGGTAGGTGGCACTGTGAATGGGATAATACAGAGGTGGCCTGATAGGTGGTGCAGTGAATGTGTTATGGCCCTGTCACACTACGACGTTTCCCCCGGCGCGCCGGCAACGCGCAAAATATTTGCAACCCGTCGAGAAACGTCAAACTTTTCGGCGCTTTGGGAGAAAGTTTGACGTGGCGCAGCGTGTTAGTAGCGTGCTATGAGCGCGCGGCCAACGGGCTTCGGCGCGCGGCGGAAGAGCATGTCAACGTCCCGCCAGCGGGTTCCCAGCGTGCCGTCGGCGCGCCGTCGGCGCGCTGTCGGCGCGCTGTCGGCGCGTTGACGGCGCGTTGACGGCGCGTTGACGGCGCGTTGGTGTCGGGTTCTTACCATGTCAACGCGTACATACCCGCCAGCAACACGTTAGGATGCGCCCGCAGCGCGTCCACACCGCGCGGCCAATGCATCCAGGCGCGCCGGCAACACGTCCAACGCGCCGAGAAACGCTGGAGCAACGCCAATGGCGTGCCCACAACACGTCGATGGGACGTTGCGGTCGCGCCGACGGAACGGTCGCAATTTGGTGAAAAAAATGCCAACGTTAAGCGACATTGCTCAACGCGATGCCAGCCTTCCGCCGGCGCGCCGGCAACCGGTTTCGACGTGTTGCGAACGCATCCGTAACGCGCCCTCCAACCCGTTGGCGCGCGTCGCCGCGCGTCCAAAGTTTTGTGCATGCACAAAACCTCGACGCGCCCCGACGCGCGCCGACGTGTCCATTCACACGTTGCTATGTACCGACGCGCCGGTAACGCGCCGGCAACGCGCCGGTAACGTGCCGGACGTGTACCGACGTGTTGAACAAAAACCCAACCCGTCGGCACGCGTCGAAGCGCGTTGGTGAGAAACGTTGTAGTGTGACAGGGCCTTAACGCAGAGGTTGACTGATATGTGGCGCTGGGAATGTGTTAATGCAGAGTCGGGCTGCTAGGTGGTGCTGTGAATGTGTTAATGCAGAGATGGACTGATAGGTGGTGCTGTGAATGTGTTAATGCAGAGGTGGATTGATAGGTGGCATAATGCAGAAGTGGGCTGATAGGTGGTGCTCTGAATGGCATAATGCAGAGGTGGGCTGGTAGGTGGTGCTGTGAATGGGTTAAGAATATGTAGGCTTCGCTGCCATGGCTGTTGTTCTCATTACACCTTCCCTGGTACACACAACAGCGGGTTCAGGAAAACCAACTCTCCCTGGTTAAATCTACCAGACCAGCCACCACTTCCTGCGCGCAGGTAGTTAGGCAACTGCATGCGCACTTGGGCTCTACACACAAAGGGAACACGCATCACTGCTTGTGTCTAGCACTGAGTGATGTGGAGTGCCTCCGGTTATGATTGTGTTGGTGATGATGATGGTGATGATGAATAAGATGTTTGAGATGATGGTGAAGAAGATGGTTAACATGATGGTGAATATGATGGTGATGATGATGATGAAGATGATGAAGATGATGATGATGATGAAGATGATGATGAGGTTTCTGAAGATGGTTGAGATGATGATGACGATGATGATTATATTGATGATGATGGTGATGATGAAGATTGTTGAGATGATGATGAAGATGATGAGGAAGATGATGAGGAAGATGAAGATCATGAAGAAGATGATGAGGATGGTGAAGATAGTTGAGATGGTGATGATGATATTTATTATACTGATGATGATGGTGATGATGAATATGGTTGAGATGATGATGATGATGAATATGATGATGATGATGACGATGATGAAGATGATGACGATGATGACGATGATGAATATGATGAATATGATGAAGATGATGAAGATGATGATGATGATGATGATGATGATGATGATGAAGAAGATGAAGAAGAAGAAGAAGAAGAAGAAGAAGAAGAAGAAGAAGAAGATGAATAATAATAATAATGGTGAGACAATGTTGGGAAAGATGATGTACACAATCAGGTCCACACTCTATAAGCAATGGGATTTACCATTTAAAGGGGTGGGAACAGGACCGACACAACTTTATTCATTCAGCTTCTTTAACAAATTTAAAAAACGTAATTCTATTCACCAAACCAAGTTATTTTGTCAGCTCTGAGGCACTTGTGCTCTGGCCATGCAACAATAGCATGAATTATATACCTTTGATTTCCGTTCCTGTATGCAATGGGTGGTACAATCATACTTAAGTGGATGGTATTGAGAGACATAGTGCATAATACTAAACCTGTGCATCACACAAAGCAATACTTGGATGGTGCTGTAGATAAGTACTCTTGGTTTGGCTGCAATTGCCGTGGTTGTGTAGGTAATATGAGACAATCAATGGGTCAGTCGGGCAGTGCTCAATAGAAGCAAGTGACATGCAAAGTGTAGGTGAACTTTAATGATACCTGCATCTTATAGTACATCATGGATAATGTATGCAGTCGTGGTAGATATAGAAGATAAGTGGCCGAGGTAATGATGCATTGTTAGAACGTAGATGTATGTTGGTTGTTTTATGTCCAAACAACATCTAAGGTCATATTCCTGATATGACCTTAGATAACCTATCTAAGGTCATATCAGGATGGGTACCGACTTGTGACAGTGCAAACTCATGGTGACTTTATAGTGCTGCCCCACTGGGAGACTGGGCTGCCAGCACCATGACCCGATATCCCACACAGTAACATTTTCCTGATACTGTGCAAACCAGTCCTTGTCCTATCCTATTAATGCCAAGCGGCAGGCTAGGTAGCGACAAGTATCAATTTTCTGAGTTGGCTGGGATTCGAACTCCCGACCTTCCGCACGGAAAGTCTACGCTATAACTAGTCATAGGTAGAGCTTCTGTGTTGGTATTTATGGCCCAAAGAAAATTGAGAGCCCATGTGTTGAAGTCATTGTTATAATAGGCATTCAGTACTACACTTCACATGGTGTTGGTGTTGTTAACATCCTTGACCCATCACTTCTAAGGGGATGTTGATGTGGTTGGTGTAGTCTGGCCATAGCCCTCATCGGTTGTGAAAATGGTGTAAGCTGGGGATGCTTACACATAGGCTTTCCCTATAAATCAAACTAAGCTATTTGTACTAGTAGTAAGTGCAATATAGTTGATGCTTTCCCTATAAATCAAACTAAGCTATTTGTACTAGTAGTAAGTGCAATATAGTTGATGCTTTCCCTATAAATCAAACTAAGCTATTTGTACTAGTACTAGGTGCAATATAGTTGATGCTTTCCCTATAAATCAAACTAAGCTATTTGTACTATACTATTGCAATATTTTGATGCTTTCGTATAAAACAAACTAAGCTAGTTTGTACACATTTTAGGTGCAATATATTGGTGCTTTCCCTATAAATCAACTAACTATTGTACTATTACTAGGTGCAATATAGTTGATGCTTTCCCTATAAATCAACTAAGCTATTTGTACTAGTAGTAAGTGCAATATAGTTGATGCTTTCCCTATAAATCAAACTAAGCTATTTGTACTAGTACTAGGTGCAATATAGTTGATGCTTTCCCTATAAATCAAACTAAGCTATTTGTACTAGTAGTAAGTGCAATATAGTTGATGCTTTCCCTATAAATCAAACTAAGCTATTTGTACTAGTACTAGGTGCAATATAGTTGATGCTTTCCCTATAAATCAAACTAAGCTATTTGTACTAGTACTAGGTGCAATATAGTTGATGCTTTCCCTATAAATCAAACTAAGCTATTTGTACTAGTACTAGGTGCAATATAGTTGATGCTTTCCCTATAAATCAAACTAAGCTATTTGTACTAGTACTAGGTGCAATATAGTTGATGCTTTCCCTATAAATCAAACTAAGCTATTTGTACTAGTAGTAAGTGCAATATAGTTGATGCTTTCCCTATTAATCAAACTAAGCTAGTTGTACTAGTACTAGGTGCAATATAGTTGATGCTTTCCCTATAAATCAAACTAAGCTATTTGTACTAGTACTAGGTGCAATATAGTTGATGCTTTCCCTATAAATCAAACTAAGCTATTTGTACTAGTACTAGGTGCAATATAGTTGATGCTTTCCCTATAAATCAAACTAAGCTATTTGTACTAGTACTAGGTGCAATATAGTTGATGCTTTCCCTATAAATCAAACTAAGCTATTTGTACTAGTACTAGGTGCAATATAGTTGATGCTTTCCCTATAAATCAAACTAAGCTATTTGTACTAGTGTGTTGTTGTGTTTTTTTTTTGTTGTACAAAGTGCAAGATAGTTAATGCTTTCCCTATAAATCAAACTAAGCTATTTGTACTAGTACTAGGTGCAATATAGTTGATGCTTTCCCTATAAATCAAACTAAGCTATTTGTACTAGTACTAAGTGCAATATAGTTGATGCTTTCCCTATAAATCAAACTAAGCTATTTGTACTAGTACAAGGTGCAATATAGTTGATGCTTTCCCTATAAATCAAACTAAGCTATTTGTACTAGTACTAGGTGCAATATAGTTGATGCTTTCCCTATAAATCAAACTAATCTATTTGTACTAGAACTAAGTGCAATATAGTTGATGCTTTCCCTATAAATCAAACTAAGCTATTTGTACTAGAAATAGGTGCAATATAGTTGATGCTTTCCCTATTAATCAAACTAAGCTATTTGTACTAGTACTAGGTGCAATATCGTTGATGCTTTCCCTATAAATCAAACTAAGCTATTTGTACTAGTACTAGGTGCAATATAGTTGATGCGTCTAAAATCTAATTAGTCCCTCATGTAAACAGAGCCATTCCTGCATTAACCAGTTCCGATATTCCACTCAGTCACATTATCCTAACACTGAGTTAACCATTACTTGCCCTATCCTATTAATGCCAAGCACCATGCTAGGAAGCGACAGGTATCATTTTTATAGTTTTTGGTTTGACTCGACCGGGAACCAAACTGCCAACCTGCCGCACGCGAAGCCCACGCTCTACCGATTAGGCCACCGCGTCTGGTGTTCCTGCAATAAAGTAGATCTTTAAATGAGATAAAACAACCCATGGGTTTGGTTAACTATTGTCTTCTGGTGTAAAAGCCATCCCGGACACTCTTTCTACACCCGACGCGGTGGCCGAATGGGTAAGAGGGTCGACGGTTCGATACCTGGTCGAATCAAACCGATCTCTCAGTAAGTTAACGCGTATCACTCAGTATGGCTGGCATTTGGCATTACTAAGGTAGGGCAAGGACTGCTTAGTGCAGTCTCCGGATAAGATGGCCTCGTGGGATATCGAGTTATGGCGCTAGTGACACGTTATCCCAGTGGGGATGCACTATAAAGTTACCACCAGCGTGTACTGTCACAAATTGATGTCACTCCTGATATGATTTTAGATTGAGTTGATTCATTAAATCACAATAAATGAAAAGTAATATCCAGGTCACACGCTTCGTTGCTGTCACATTGATGATGCCAATGTTGATTATGTCAGTGGTATAGCTGCATTGTTCTGGTATGATTATAGTGATTATAGTGATTATAGTGATTATAACCATCAGCCCACCCTAGTCCAATCAGCGAACCAGCATACTCATTGAAATACCCTGAACGCCAATATATCCTGGATCCCCAGGCATACTCTAATACCCCTGTCACACTATGACGTAATGAGCGAACGTGAGGCTAACGTGGTGACTTTTCGTCATTACATTGATGTACGTTGGATTACGTTATGATGACGTCATAATGACGTTAGACTGACGTCGAGCTACGTCACATTACGTCGTGTTACGTCGAGGTTTTGGACATGTTAAAAAATTTTGACGTAGCTCGAACGTAAGGGTTTACGTTCGCTGTACGTGCTGTTCACGTTCAGCGAATGTCAATGACATTAAACGGACGTTAGGCAAACGTTCCTCACTACGTTCCACTACGTTCCACTCATTGACCCACATTAAAGCCGGTGGAAACGTCCATGCGGCGTAATGGGAAAGTCAGGAGAACGTCAGGAGAACGTCAGGAGAACGTCAGGAGAACGTCAGGAGAACGTACGTTCAGTGTTTCACCAACGTTTAATGACATAAGTAACGTAAGGTAACGTAAAGCAACGTAGTTCTGGCGATGGAATAACATTCATAACGTTCCGTGAGCGTCATTACGTTGTCCTCTCTCGTTGAATGACGGTATCACTACGCTTTACCGACATTATGCTCTCGTCCACTACGCTGCATCCACGTTCAACTTGTGCCCAAATTTGCATACTACGCCGAGAAGTTCAACGTTCTTCACGTTCTCCCTACGTTGACGTCATTACGTCGTAGTGTGACAGGGCCATAAGGCTAAGTTCAAATGTAGGTATACCCTAAACCTATCAGGCACATCAGGCAGTCATACATTCATCATTTTACTGACTCCCTTTCCTGCCTTCCGGCTTTAAACAATAGAAAACTGGACCACCTGATACTACTTAAAGTACTCACTAAACGTAACTATCTTTCAATAGCAAAATTTTACATTCACCTATGTTGGGTGCCCAGTCATGTGGGTATCCTAGGAAATGAGAGAGTAGATCAAGCCACCACTCGAGCCCTGACTGCTCCTTTGGAACATTGTCATATTCCCCACTGTGATCTGAAACCTTCCATTCAAAAGTACATCTGGAACATATGGCAGATTGAAAGGGATGAACACCCAAACAACAAACTCCAGTGTTTCCTAACCCAGCTAGTATACCCAAGAACTACCAATTTACCTTAAACCTGCCTGCATACGATGAACTCTTCAACATACCCTAAACCCGGCAGCTTACCTGAAGCCACCTTCGCCCATCACCTGCTCCTCCCACCACACTACATCTTCGCCCTAGATCAGGTCATGGTGCTGGCGGCCTGGTCTTCCAGTGAGGCAGCACTATAAAGTCGCCATGAGTGCACACTGTCACAAGTCGGTACCCGTCCTGATATGACCTTAGATTTTCCTAGGACGTAAAACAACAAACAAACTCAAGCCTCTACTTGTCCGCGCTAATATCCGTCCATCCCTCCATCTATCTGTCTGTGTCCATCCCTGGGATGGCCGCCCTATAACGACGGAGGTGGTTCTATAGCCGGCTTCGTCCAAAGCCGGCATTACAAGTCCCAACTCAGTAGCCTCAGGAGCCGTACGTAGCCATCTGTAGCCACCTGTAGCCATCTGTAGCCATCTTTAGCCGTCTGTAGCCGGGTGTAGCTGTCTGTAACCATATGGAGCCGTTGGTAGCCGTATGTAGCCGTATTTTTGCCGTCTGCAGCAGTTTGCAGCCGTATATAACCGTCCGTAGCCGATGTAGCCGTCTGGCGCCGTATATATCCGTCCGTAGCCGTATGTAACCGTCTGCAGCTGTGTGTAGCCGTATATATCCTCCGTATCCGTATGTAGCCGTATGCAACCATATATAGCCGTATGTAGCCGTATATATCCGTATGTAATCGTATATAGCCGTATGCAGCCGTATGCAGCCGTAGGAAAATAGGCGCTCAATTACGCTCCCACCCCACACCCGCATGCACCATCACACACATACGCTCCCACACACACACATACACCCTCACACTCACACACCCACATACACACACACACCTACATACAACATCACACCATCACACACATACGCTCCCACACACACACATACACCCTCACACTCACACACCCACATACACACTCACACACCTACATACAACATCACACCATCACACACATACGCTCCCCCACACACACACATACACCCTCACACTCACACACCCACATACACACTCACACCTACATACAACATCACACCATCACACATATACGCTCCCACACACACACATACACCCTCACACTCACACACCCACATACACACTCACACACCTACCTACAACATCACACTATCACACACATACGCTCCCACACACACACATACACCCTCACACTCACACACCCACATACACACTCACACACCTACATACAACATCACACCATCACACACCTACGCTCCCACACACACACATACACCCTCACACTCACACACCCACATACACACTCACACACCTACATACAACATCACACCATCACACACATACGCTCCCACACACACACACATACACCTCACACTCACACACCCACATACACACTCACACTCACCCACACTCACACTCACACACCCATATACACACTCACACACCCACATACAACCTCACACTCACACACCCACATACACACCCACAAATACCCTTGCACTCACACCCCCACATACACCCTCACACTCACGCACACTCACACACCTACAAACACACTCACACACCTACATACAACATCACACCCATAATCACACTCACACCCCACATACACCCCCACATATACCCTTGCACTCACACACCCTCATCCACCCTCACACTCACGCACACTCACATTCACACACCCACATACACACTCACACACCCACATACAACCTCACCCACCCACATACACACCCACATATACCCTTGCACTCACACACCCACATATACCCTTGCACTCACACACCCTCATATACCCTCACACTCATGCACACTGACACTCACACTCACACTCACACTCACACTCACACTCACACACCCACATACACACTCACACACACATACCCCCTCACAATCACACACTCACATATACCCTCACACTCACACACCCACATACATCTTCACTCACACACCCACATAAACCCTCAGACTCACATACCCACATACACCTTCACACTCACACACCCACATACACCCTCACACTCACGCACCCACACACACCCTCACACTCACACTCACACACACGCATAGACCCTCACACTCACACACCCACATACATCTTCACACTCACACACCCACATACACCCTCACACTCACACACCCATATACACCTTCACAGTCAGACACCCACATACACCCTCACACTCACACACCCACATACACCCTCACACACCCATACACACCCTCACATGCACACACCCACACACACCCTCACACTCACACACGCACACACACCCTCACATTCACACACCCACATACACCCTCACACTCACACACCCACATACACCCTCACACTCACACACCCACATGTGCCCTCACACACCCACATACACCCTCACACTCACACAACCACATACACCTTCACACTCACACACCCACATACACCCTCACACTCACACACCCACACACACCCTCACACTCACACACGCACACACCCTCAAACTCACACACCCACATACACCCTCGCACTCACACACCCACATACACCTTCACACTCACACACCCACATACACCCTCGCACTCACACACCCACATACACCCTCACACTCACACACCCACATACACCCTCACACTCACACACATACACCCTCACACTCACATACCCACATACACCTTCACACTCACACACCCACATACACCCTCACACTCACACACCCACATACACCTTCACATTCACACACCCACATACACCTTCACACTCACACTCACACCCACACATGTACCCTCACACTCACACACCCACATATCCCCTCACACTCACACACCCACATACCCCCTCACACTCACACACCCACATGCACCCTCACACACCCACATACACCCTCGCACTCACACACCCACATATACCCTCACATTCACACACCCATATACACCCTCACACTCACACACCCACATACACCCTCACACTCACACACCCACATGTACCCTGACACACCCACATA
Organism: Branchipolynoe longqiensis; assembly: GCA_030323885.1. NCBI lineage: Eukaryota > Metazoa > Annelida > Polychaeta > Phyllodocida > Polynoidae > Branchipolynoe > Branchipolynoe longqiensis. The sequence goes on along the minus strand of CM059193.1, from coordinate 62,501,544 downwards.
CACCCTCGCACTCACACACCCACATATACCCTCACACACCCACATACACCCTCACACTCACACACCCACATACACCCTCACACTCACACACCCACATACACCCTCACACTCACACACCCACATACACCCTCGCACTCACACACCCACATATACCCTCACACTCACACACCCACATACACCCTCACACTCACACACCCACATACACCCTCACACTCACACACACATACACCCTCACACTCACACACCCACATACACCCTCGCACTCACACACCCATATACACCCTCACACTCACACACCCACATACACCCTCGCACTCACACACCCATATACACCCTCACACTCACACAACCACATACACCCACACACTCACACACACATACACCCTCAGACTCACACACCCACATACACCTTCACACTCACTCACACACCCACATAGACCCTCACACTCACACAGCCACATAGACCTTCACACTCACACACACATACACCCACACACTCACACACACATACACCCTCACACTCACACACCCACATACACCTTCACACTCACTCACACACCCACATAGACCCTCACACTCACACAGCCACATACACCTTCACACTCACACACAACACATACACCCTCACACTCACACTCACACCCACATACACTCTCGCACTCACACACCTATACACCCATATACACCCTCACACCACCACCCACATACACCCACACACTCACACACACATACCCCCTCACACTCACACACCCACATACCACCTTTCACACTCACTCACACACCCACATATACCTTCACACTCACACAGCCACATACACTTACACTCACTCACTCCCCTACGACCTCACACTCACACCCCACATACACTCTCGCCTCACACACACAAACACCCTCAGACTCACACACCCACATACACCTTCACACTCACTCACACACCCACATAGACCCTCACACTCACACAGCCACATACACCTTCACACTCACACACCCACATACACCCTCACACTCACACACCCACATACACTCTCGCACTCACACACCCATATACACCCTCACACTCACACACCCACATACACCCTCACACACCCCTACACACACCTCACATGCACAAACCCACACACATACACCCTCACACTAACACACGCACACACATCCCTCACATTCACACACGACCACATACACCCTCACACTCTCACACCGACCACAATACACCTCTCACACTCACGACACCCACATGTACCCTCATCACACCCAGATACACCCTCACACTCACGACAAGTACCACATAGCACCTTCACACTCACACACCCACATACACCCTCTACACTCACAGCACCCACACTCACCCTCACACTCACACACACACACACACCCTCAAGAACTCGACACACCCACATATAACCTCGCACCACACACCCACACATCACCTTCCACACTCACAACACCACATACATCCGTCGCACTCACATACCCACATACACCCTCGCACTCACACACCCACATAACCCCTCACACTCACACACAAACCCCTCACACTCCACATCACCCACATACAACCCTTACACTCACAACCCACTACACCCTCACACTCACGACACATAGCCCACATACACCTCTACACTCACACACCCACATACACATTCACACACACAACTCACACCCACACATGACCCTCACACTCACACAACCCCCATATCCCCTCAAAACTCACACACCCACACACCCCCTTCACACTCCACACCCACAGATCACCCTCAACACACCCACATACACCCTCGCACTCACACACACCCACAATACCCTCACACTCACACACCCATATAACACCCTCACATTTCACACCACCCACATACACCTCTCACACTTCACACATCCCACATTACCCTCACACACCCAGCGTACACCCTCGCACTCACACACCCACATATACCCTCAACACCCACATGCAACCCTCACACTCACACACCCACAGTACACCCTCAACAACTTCACATACCCACACTACACACTCACACTCACATACCCACCATACACCCTCGCACTCACACACCCGCTATACCCTCAACACTCACTACGCGCCCATATACACCCTCACTCACACACCCACATACACCCACACACTCACACCATACACCCTCACACTCACACACCCACATACACCCTCGCACTTCACACCACCCATATACACCCTCACACTCACACCAACCCACATACACCCTCGCACATCACACACCCCTATACACCCTCACAACTCACTCAACCACAATACACCCACACACTCACCCACACATACACCCTCAACCACACACCCACATACAGCCTTCACACTCACGGTCACACACCCACATTAGACCCACACACCACACGCAGCCAACATAGACATTCACACTCACAACACACATAACACCCAAACACTCACACACACAAATCCAACACCCTCAGACTCATACACCCTCAATACACTCACACACACTCACAACACCCACATAGACCCTCACACTCACACAGCCACATACACCTTCAACACTCACAACACACCCACATACACCCTCAACAAACTCACACACCAACACATACACTCTCGCACTCACACACCCATATACACCCTCACACCTCACACACACCACATACACCCACACACTCACACAACACATACCCCCTCGCACTCAACACACTATTAGCCACAAACCACCTTCACAACTCACTCATGACCACGACACCCACATAAGAACCTCCCACTCTCACACAGCCACATACACCTTCACACACACATACAACCCACATACACCCCAAACTCCACCCACCCACATACACTCTCCTCGCACCACACACCCAATACACCCTCACACTCAACACATCCCTACATGTACCCCTCACACACCCACATAACACCCTCACACTCACACATCCACATACACCTTCACACTCACGACAACCCACATACACCCTCCACACTCACACACCCACAACACCCTCTCACCGTCCCACACTACCCACATATTACCCTCACAACTCACACACCCATATACCACCCGCACACTCCAACACCCACAATACCCCCTCACACTCACACACCCACATATCACCTTCACACTTCACACACCCCACATATACCCTCAGACACACCAACATACACCCTTCACACTCACCCCCCTACTATACCCTCACACTCACACACATCCCGCATACACCCTCACACTCACACACCCACATACACCTCACCCTCACACAGCACACATACAACCCACACAAAAAAAAAACTCACACAACATACAACCCTCACACTCAGCACACCCACATACACCTCGCACTGATCACGACACCCATATAAACACCCTCACAAGCTCACCGACACACCCACATACACCCCGCACTCACACACCAATACAGCCTCACACTCAGCACACCCACATACAACCCACACACTCACACACAACAACCTCACACTCACACACCCACATACACCTTCACACGCACACGCCCATACACACCCTCACACTCACACACGCACATACACCTTCACACTCACGCACTCACACACCCACATACACCCTCACACTCACAAACACCACATACACCTTCACACTCACACACCCCATACACACCCTCAACACTCACACACCCACAAACACCCTCACACACACACACACCACATACACCCTCACACTCACACTCACCCATACACACCCTCACACTCAACACACGACCATATGTACGTTACCCTCACACCACACCCACATACACCTCACCTCACACACACATACCCCTCACACTCACATCCACCCACATACACCTCACATTCACACACCCAACATACACCCTCACACTCACAAACCCACCATACATACACTCTCCCACTCCCCACACCACATATGCCCTCACACCACACAAAACACACACACACCTTCACCTCACACACCCACATACACACCCTAACACTCACACACCACATACACACCCTCTCACTCACAACACCCTCATACACCCTCACAACTCCACACCCCACATACACCCTCCGCACTCAACACACACCCACATACACCTTCACACCACACACCCACATATTCATCCCTCGCAATCACACACGCTCACATACACATCACACTCCACATCATCACCACATACACCCTCGCAATCACACCCAAAAATGTCCTCACCAAGCCACGCAGACACACTCACACACCCATCCACATACAGATACCCTTCGACACAGACACCCCGCTGACATCACCGAACCTGACCCCTGAACCATGGTCAACACCTATTGAAATCGATTTAAGATCGTTTCGATTGAATTAATTGGTAACCGCATAAATTCTAGGACATGTATATATTCCGAGGGCGACACCATCTTTGAATGCTAGACCAACCCTGCCATCAAAGCATCCTCGCAGCAGGACGCCATCTATGCCAACGCCTTCCCACAGCAGGGCGCCACCTGTATTAGTATACTGAAACAGCAGGGTGCCACCTGCATTAATATACTCAAACAGCAGGGTGCCACCTGCATTAATATAGTGAAGCAGCAGGGCACCACTTGTATTAATGAACTGAAACAGCAGGGCACCACCTGTATTAATGAACTGAAACAGCAGGGCACAACCTGCATTAATATAGTGAAACAGCAGGGCACAACCTGCATTAATATGCTGAAACAGCAGGGCACCACCTGTATTAATATACTGAAACAGCAGGACACGACCTGCATTACTATAGTGAAACAGCAGGGCACCACCTGTATTAATATAGTGAAACAGCAGGGCGCCACCCGCATTAATATACTGAAACAGCAGGGCACCACCTGTATTAATATAGTGAAACAGCAGGACACCACCTGCATTAATATACTCAAACAGCAGGGCACCACCTGCATTAATATACTCAAACACCAGGGCACCACCTGCATTAATAGATTCAAACAGCAGGGCACCACCTGCATTAATATACTCAAACAGCAGGGCCCCCACCTGCATTAATATGCTCAAACAGCAGGGCTCCACCTGCATTAGTATACTTAAGCAGCAGGGCGCCACTTGCATTAATATACTTAAACAACAGGGATCCACCTGCATTAATATACTCAAACAGCAGGGCTCGCCGGCATTACTATGCTCAAACAGCAGGGCACCACCTGCATTTATATACTCAAACAGCAGGGTGCCACCTGCATTAATATACTCAAACAACAGGGCACCACCTGCATTAATATACTCAAACAGCAGGGCGCCACCTGTTTTAATATAGTAAAACAACAGGGCACCACCTGCATTAGTATACTCAAAAGGCAGGGCCCCAACTGCATTAATATACTCAAACAGCAGGGCGCTACCTGCATTAATATACTCAAACAGCAGGGTAACACCTGCATTAATATATTCAAACAGCAGGGTGCCACCTAAACTAATATACTCAAACAGCAGGACTCCATCTGCATTACTATACTCAAACAGCAGGGCGCGACCTGCAGTAATGTACTCAAACAGCAGGGCACCACCTGCATTAATATACTCAAACAGCAGGGCACCACCTGTATTAATATACTCAAACAGCAGGGCACCACCTGCATTAATATACTCAAACAGCAGGGCACCACCTGCATTAATATACTCAAACAGCAGGGCACCACCTGCATTAATATACTCAAACAGCAGGGCCGCACCTCCATTAATATACTGAAACAGCAGGGCATCACTTGCATTAATATACTCAAACAGCAGGACACCACTTGCATTAATATACTCAAACAGCAGGGCGCCACCTGCCTTAATATACTCAAACAGCAGGGCTCCACCTGTATTAACAACACCCCAACAAATATACTGAAAAAGGAGGGCACCACCTGCATTTATATACTCAAACAGCAGGGTGCCACCTGCATTAGTACACTCAAACAGCAGGGATCCACCTGCATTAATATACTCAAACAGCAGGGTGCCACCTGCATTTATATACTCAAACAGCAGGGTGCCACCTGAATTAATATATTCAAACAGCAACACCCAAAACCAAACACACCCCACCAAAAACCACACGGGCACCACCTGCATTAATTAAAATGTGTGCCCACAGAAGGGTGTCATTTTGATATAAACCTAGTAAATGAAAACACCGATATATTATGAAGTTAGTCAACTAGTTACCTGAACGTCTTCTAGCACATAACGAAGAATCCTATTTAACAAGCCTAGGAATGCGCTTTGGTTGTTGAGGCAATGGTAACACATACACCGAGAGCCATGGACACCATGCAATCAGGTGCAATTAAATAACTGATTCAATTACTTTATTGTGAGTGGGAGCCTCATAAACGTCATATCGGAACGGGTATATCGACTTGTGCACACTGCTGTCGAGATTTATAGTACTGTCATTTTGGATACCATTCTCCAAGGCACGAGACCTGATATAATGTCATTGAATAAACCTGTCCATTTCCCATCTTAGTCCTGGTCGTGAGGATAAATTGATCAATAATGGCAGCCATATGGGGTCGCGCTATAAAGCTACTAGGAAACCAATGTAAATCCACTATAAAGCCAATACGAATACACACCTTCACAAGTAGGTACCCGTCCTCATATGACTCCTCCTACCCACCACCATCCTCCATCCACCTCCACCTCCCACCACCTAACTCCCCTCAACACAAAACCCCTCCCCCCACCACTACTACACCCCCCCCACTCACTCCCCTCCATCATCCACTCTCCACACACCTTCACAAGCACGTAGCCCTCCACACATCACTCCTCCTCCCCACCACCACATTCCACCTCATCCACCACCCCTCCACCTCACCCCACCACCTCCACCCTCCACCCCCACCACCTCCACCCCCCCACCTCACCCCACCCCACCACCACTCCACCCCACCACCTCCACCCCACCACATCCACATCCACCTCCTCCCCACCACATCCACCTCCACCCCCACCACATCCACCTCCACCCCCACCGCCTCCTTCCACCCCCCACCACCTCACCACCCACAACCTCCACCCCACCACCTCCACCTCCACCCCCACCACCTCCACCACCTCCACACCCCACCCCCTCCACCCCCACACCTCCACCTCACACCTCCACCCCACCACCTCCAACCCTCACCACCTCCCTCCACCCCACCACATCCACATCCACACCCCCACACCCCCCCCCCACCCACACCCCACCCACCACCCACCCCCACCACCACCTCCACCCCACCACCTACACCCCAACCTACCACACACCTCCACCCCCACCAACACCCACCCCCCCCCCCCCACCACACACCCACCCACCCCACCCCACCCACCCACCCACCACCTCACCTCCACCCCACAAACACCTCCACCCACCACACCACCTCCACCCACCAAACACCCCCCCACCCCACCTCCACCCCCACCACCCCACCCCCCACCCACCCCCAAACCAACCCCTCCACCCCACACCACCCACCCCAACACATTCACCTTCACCATCACCACCACCACCTCCACCTATTCACCTCCACACTCCACCACCTCACCCCCCCCCCCCAAAACCCCCCACAAACCACCCACCCCACACCACCCCACCCCCACCCACACACACCACCCCCCCCACCACTCCACCCCACCACCCTCCACCTCCACCCACCACCCTCCACCTTCACCCCCCACCACATCAACCTCCTCCACCTCACCCCCCCCCCACACCCTCCCACCTCCACCCTGCATAACATCCACCTCCCCCAAACAACATATCCACCTCCACCACCATCATATCCCACTGGGCACACTTTGAGCTGCAGGGAGGGCGACCCCCACCGGTCTCCTCGCCGACCAAGCTGACCGTCGCGCTTCACTGCCGGTATTATGTATATACAGTTTAACCCCATTGACCCAACCTGGGGTAGATCAAACAATCGGCTAATCCATACTTTTTTCGGCGACCTGGCAAAATTATCATTAAAAAAAGTCTCAGATGACCTTAAAACCACATGAAAGTTTGCTTTAACTGTACCGGAAGTGGCCTGGGGCCGACAGTTCTGTTTAGATTAACCGATACTTTGGACTAGCCAACTTTGGTTATACCAACTTTTTTATATGATAAATGGTAGCATTTTGCCGGGCCGCCGACAAAAGTTTGGATTAACCGATCGTTTGGTTTAACCGAGGTTGGTTTAACGGGGTTGTACTGTAATGCTAAGTGCCTGGCTCGGACTGGACAAGTATAAATTTTTATGTCATTGGTTTGACTCGACCAGGGTTCAAATCTACAAACCCATGGATTCAGATCCCCCGATTTCCCAAAACAGGGAGATGGACACTCAACTCATTCGGCCATCCCGTCAGGGTAGGACACACATGGTCTATGTGCAACAGTTAGTCCACCGTGAAAAATGGGGGAATCACTGAACCGTGAAATGTTAACAGTTTGACACTGTGCCCTCTATGCCCAACATTTCGCTGGTGCTAGTAGAAAATGACCCTTTCATACCCTATGATTGCTTGCATGTCTATTTTGTATTCAATTATATATTCTGAAAACAAATTGAATTTAACATGTGACATGCATATCGCTAGGTGATAGGAGACGAGTTATTTGGGGGTTTCCACCTTAGCAGCATCTGAGGTTATATCAGGACAGGTTTTGAATTGTGGCAGTGAACAATAATGATGACTTTGTAGAACTAACTGCCCTATTGAAATGCCATCTCACAGGGATCATAATGTAATAAATCCACTCAGTCACATTATTCTAACAGTGTGTCAACCTAAACTAACCTAACCAATTTATCTCCTGATTCCCCTTTATCAGGCGAGATAGTGATGCACGTATCAGTGAAATAGTGGATTCCACTCGAGGATCGATCCCGCAACCTTCCACATTTGAGACTCTTACTACTGATACCAAAACGAGACTAGCACCACAATGAGACTGAGTGAGTGTTGGAAAAAAACCTGTTTGCTTTATTTAACAATGCCTCTAGAGCACATTGGTTTTCATCATCCGCTATTGAACATCAAACATAAGGTCATTCTGCCATATTTCATTGAAGGGAACCTGCTGCCACCACAGATGCTACTCTTTCTGATAAGCAGCAAGGGGCTCTTTATATGCACTTTCCCACAGATAGGACAGCACATACCACATCCTTTGGTGAACCAGTTGTGGAGCACTGGTTGGAACGGAAAATAGCCCAAACTGCAAATGGGTCCACTGAGCAGGATCGATAGGATGACCCACACCTTCACAGATGTACGCTTTATCGCCTGAGCTATGTCCCGCTCGCGAGTGTGTTGGTGTATGACATACATATGTCCTCATGTCCTCATGAGACATTAATGGTCGAATAATCTATAAATACACAGTATTATGTTATTTTATTATTTCTTTAGTGAGGTGAATTTACCTGACCAGCTGAAATGACAAATGCACGGGTAAACATCGATCGATAGACTACATCACGGTTCCGACTGCGCATGCTCTGAAAACGGCCGTGGGAGCAAAGCAAAGGTGTACGGCCAAAGGTGACTTTGCCTATACATGCATTGAAAAATGTCAGTTTTATTCAAAATTAATAGAAATCCAAAACCCTAACCTTATAAATCTAATATATTCTTTTTGTTAAACATGTTTTCTATATGTGTTCCAAGCGGTTTGTCTCTAGGTGGTGTGGTTTTATCAATATTTTACTTTTTCTGTATGGAGATTGCTCACTGCCATTGACAATGCATTGAGTACTCTGGCTATGGCTCTAACACTAGTCTGAGTGCCTAGATCTTTCTAAATCTAAATGCACATGGCATAAGATGTGCTGATTATATTGATGTAAATGCAATGCTGGATCAAAGATTAATATCTTAATTTATTATATATATTTTTTTAGTTAGTATTCTATGTTTCAAACAAGAGCTGAGTAGAGCTGAAACTAGCACATTTCATAGCTGCACCCAGTGTATTAGCATGTGCCATGTGCTTTTGGGGGGGGGGTTGTTTTGCTCTGATGCATCCCACACTGCACCGCACCGCTGGAACCGTGATGTAGTCTATACTGATTGCATTAGAGCACCGTTGCTGGTGAGACGTGTGGGTTCGAATCCAGCTCTAGGTACAATGGTTCCTGTATGCAAAAACATATCCCCTACATTGGTCCTGTGACCAGGATACTTTTCAAGCTATATGATATATAGTGTTGAACCATCCTCGGTATTGCAAGTCCACTACCTGAATATTTGTCGGTGCGAGACTAAAACCTCAGTCACATTACAGCTTGCGACCACTTTGTGACTACCTTAGACCAAAGAACCCACACTCACCGGTGACATCCTTTCGAGCAAAACAATGGTTGCCGACATCTGGGCGTCAGAAGTGACTGTGGGTTCTTTGCTCTAAAGTGGTTGCAAATTGGTCGCAAGCTGTAGTGTGACTGGAGTGTTGGACAAGTCCATGGGGGCAAGTGTAATAAGGTGTAGAGCTTTCCCTAAATGAAATGGCCGATGCAAAGGTAAGCATAGGCAGGTGGATTGCATCAGAAAGACTAGGTGGTCTAATGGTTAGCACGGTAGGCCTTGATCGGTAGAAGCGTGGTTTCTCATTTTCCAAAAAACATCCCAACAACATGATTTTGTCAACATGATGTGCTATTTTTTTAATACACTATTTTATTTTGATATTGAAATAATGCAATTAAATGCATCTCACTTCATATTTAGCGTCATGGTATAATATTCTCCATGATATATGAAGAGTTCCGGCGCAAAACCCCATTAACGCCAATCTAAAAATTAGGATAAACATTCAAATCAAACCTTCAAAAAAATGTTCGGTATACATTCCTACTCTTTTGTTCTTTGTTCCATAATCATTTAATCACAAGAAAAGTGTAATTAGTGACAATTACAATTATTTTCAGATAACAATCTTTTATTTTAATTAAGTTTTTGGATTGGGGTTTATGGGGATTTGCGCCTGAACTTTTCATATGTCTTCTTTAATATTTGCCTGGATTCCAACTTGTCTCTATGTACCAGCGATGTCGTCTGAAAAAAAGAAATGGCTTGACTGACCAGACGGGATGGCTAAATGAGTTGAACGTTAGTCTCCTGTTTTGGGAGATCAGAGGATCCGAAACCATGAGTTTGTGCTTTTGAATGCTGGTCAAGTAAAACCGACGACTTAAAAATTGATACTTGTCACTTTCTAGCCAGGCACTCAGTATTATTAGGATAGGGCAAGGACTGGTTGGTTCAGCTTCAGGATAATGTGACTGAGTGGGATATCATGCTGGTGGACTGGTCTCCCAGTGGGGCAGCACTCTAAAGTTGCCATATGTGTGTACTGTCACAGATTGGTACTCATCCTGATATGACTTTAGATGTTGTTAAGACGTAAAACAAACAAACAAACTTGTCTCGTACAGTGCAACCCTGTTAAACCAAACCTGAAGGAACCATGCAATTTGTTTGGATTAACCGATCATTGGTTTAACCGAGCTTTGGCTTCGACTTTGACTTATTTGTCAAAAATGTGGGTGCATTATGAATGTAAGATGCAATGTATGTAGACACTATGATTATTGATTTTATGTATATATAGTATAACCCCATTAAACCAAATGATTGGTTAATCCAAACTTTCTTTGTTGGCCCTGCAAAATACTACCATTTATCACATAAAAAAAGTTGTTGGGGTCTCAGATTACCTTATAACCACATGGAAGTTTGGTTTAACTGTACCGGAATTGGCCTGGGGTCTGACAATTTTGTTTGGATTAACTGATAATTTGGATTAACCAACTTTTTTTTAACCAACTTTTTTTATATGTTAAATGGCAGTATTTTGCCATCGAAAACAGTTTGGATTAACCGATCGTTTGCTTTAACCGAGTTTGATTTAACGGGTTATACTGTAGTAGTATATATATTTCTGCGGCTATTTGTTTCCGGGGGATAGCCTCGTTCTGGTTCAGAAATGTAAGAGTTCTGAATATGGACGCTGCGCAACTAAGTTATGTTCTAGTTGGCATTATGCGAGCAATTTTTTGAGATCTCAAATTAATCTTTTTGCTCAGAGATTGTTAAATGCGCACCATCTTTGAAATATGCAACAACAATGGATGACATCAGATCCGCATGTAGCAAATTCCACAATCCCAGTAATCGCTCTAGAGGAACTGCAGATCGCAACACTCGGCTTGTTTTTGTTATGCCGACTTCCATCAGTGACGTGTTTGTTATTCACACCAAAAGCCAAGATAAGATGAAAGTAAAAAAAACACATAAAACAATGCTTCATTAACAGTATCTGGAAATGTGTTTTGTTTGTTGTTTGTTGTTGTTTTTACATCCTAGCAACATCTAAGGTCATATCAGGACAGGTACTGACTTGTGACAGTGCGCACTCATGGTGACTTTATAGTGTTGTCTCACTGGGAAACCAGGCTGCTGGCACCATGACCTGATATCCCACTCACTCAGTCACATTATCGTGACACTGAGCACACCAGTCCTTGCCCTGTCCTAATAATGCCGAGCACCTGGCTAGGAGGCGACAAGTATCAATTTTTAATGTGAGATACATTAAGGGTGTAGAGCCTACACAGACTATTTCTAACCGCTAGGTGTATTCATTAACTAGCGGAATGGAGTTAATCCCAAGTAGGTCAGTCAACGGGCAATTTCTGTGAAACATGCGCAGCGAGCTGGTTCTCACATTAGTTCTTATAGAACGAATTGGTGGTGGAAATCCTCTATAATAAGACCTTATTTCACAGAGCCTTCTGAACAGTGAACGGCTACCCACACACCATTAGTTCTTCCACTACCATCAAAATTAATGGCAGTTGTGGTAGCCATTTTCAAGAAGCTCCTTTAAGCTTAATGTGGCTGTCACACTACGACGACTAGGCCGGCGACAGTCCAACGACTCGTTGTTTTGCTCTGTCGTTGGCTGTCGTCGATTGTCGCTAAGGTGTCGCTATGCTGTCGTTCGTGTGTCGCCGCGACACCTCCGCGACACCTCCGCGACACCTCCAGTTTCTCCACTGTCGCCCGGTTGTCCTTGGGTTTTTGGGCATGTTGAAAACCTCGACGACAGCCGGCGACAGACGCTGTCGCGGCGCTGTCGCGGCGCTTTCGCGGCGCTTTCGCGGCGCTTTCGCGGCGCTTTCGCGGCGCTTTCGCGGCGCTTTCGCGGCGCTGTCGCGGCGCTGTCGCGGCGCTGTCGCGGCGCTGTCGTCTGATTGTCGTCCAACTTGGCCCGAATTTGCATGTGTCGTCGGGTTTTCACAAAATCCAAGTCGCTGGGCTGTCGTCGTCTCCTTGTCGTCGTAGTGTGACAGCCACATTAGTCACAAATGACTTGCAGGGTGTTCGCGGCAGACTAATACCCCAGTGACACTACAGCTTGCGACCACTTCCCGACCACCTTAGACCAAAGAAAGCACAGTCACCACGCAGTGACGTCCTTGTGACTAAAACAATGGTTGCTCACGTCTGTACGTCACTGGTGACTGTGTGTAATATTTACTGGAATGCCCGGCCGTCTAAGCCCCAGAAATACCACTTACTCTTCCCAGGTGCGTTCTGACAAATGTTTCTCAGTTCAGAACTGATGCCCCTCTCCAACAAACTCATATGCAAGAAAGGGAAGACAAGTCGCAAAAGATTGACAGTGAAGAAGTTGTGCTTTATTGGCATCAACTCCTGTTCACCTACTAGCGACCTATCACCCTGCTTCCTTACCTTCTGTCCACACAGAGCCTCATTACTCTCTTTAGTGTGTATAGGAATCAGTGCCTACAACCATTGAACCGGAGTCCCATGGTTGTTGCACACAGCTCAGTTTGTATATGAAAGGTGGAGTCTCAGACAGAGTGTATGGGTTCCTGGCCAAGAAAAGAGTGTCTCACTCAAGAGTCAAGAGTAGAGTTCTGTTCAGTAGTGCCTGTAGCATCATATAGATCAGAGTGTCTAGAATAATCAATATCAAAATGAGGCTTGTGTGGTCAGGTTGGGCAAAGGGACCCCATGTGACTAGGCCTCCCACAGCCAGCCAATCAGACACCCTCTACAGCCTGTGGGGGGGGGGGGGTGATGATGCCCCAATAGGGGGCTCCTGTCACTCAACCCCAGCTGCAGGTGGTGTCCATAATGTATGCAGAGTGGCTGGGTGTGCTTGCGCATTGGCCCTGTGGTAACAGGTAGTTGCAGACAGTTACAATAAATATATATATTAAAAATGTCCTTCTCCTCCACTTGCGCCCTTACTGGTGCATAGAGGTAACATTTCACCAAACATTAACTGTCTCTCATATAGGAACATCTCATCATAATCTCGGGCACTATGTATTAACATATATTTCACATAGCCTAATATGTCACACAGCGAGTGGGGCACCCATTGCTTTTCTACTACATAACCTTGGTCCCCACTCCGTCGCCCGAGGATAATAATGCTCTCTGCCAATATATAATTCCGAACCAAAAATCCGTATATTTTTACATGTGGGTTCTTTGGTCTAAAGTGGTCGCAAAATGGTCGCAAGCTGTAGTGTGACTGGGACTTTAGTCCCCTAAACTGCCATACAGTTTATTTGTTGTTGTTTTACGTTCTAGCAACATCTAAGGTAATATCAGGACGGGGCGGCCGTACAGTAGCATACGGTGGCTGTGCGACGACCTCAAGGTTTTTTTTGCTCACCGCAACTGGTTGCGACTTGTTTAAGTTGAATTAAATATTTTCCAGATATCACAAGTTCGGAAGGCCGCAACCCCCGCCATGTTTAATATCAAAAGTTAGCCAGACGGTGCCCGTATGGCGGCCGTACGGTGACTAGGTCACCTCATGGTTTTTACTCGATCTGGTCTGCATAGATAGGTACCATCCTAAAATTGACAAAGGGGTCTAACAACTCTAAAGATTCAAATTATAAAGGGATGGAAGCTATCCGTGATTTCACGGATTTCCGTGAATTTAAATATTTACCGATCAATGTTAAACAGAATGCCAAGAATCAGGATGTCTATGACACCAATTCGTTCGTTCGAATCCCATTCTTATATCACCTTAGATGTTGCTAGAACATAAAACCCAAACAAGAAAGTGTTAGGTATAGGCGATAATACAGTCACAACAAGGATAGTTGAAACACCAGCGTACACCACCGTACACCAGCGTACACCAGCGTACACCAGCATACACCAGCATACACCAGTGTACACCAAAGTACACCAGTATACACCAGCTTACATCAGTGTCCACCAGCATACACCATCGTACACCAACGTACACCAGCGTACACCAGCGTACATCAGTGTACACCAATGTCCACCAGCGTACACCAACATACACCAGCGTACACCAACGTACATAATCGTACACCACCATACACCAGCGTACATCAGCGTACATCAGCGTACACCAGCGTACACCGGCGTACACCGGCGTACACCGGCGTACACCACCGTACACCACCGTACACCACCGTACACCACCGTACACACGTGTACACCAGCATACACCGGCGTACACCACTGTCCACCATCATACACCAGCATACACCAGCGTACATCAGCCTACAACATCGTACACCAGCGTCCACCAGCCTACAACAGCGTCCAGCAGCGTACACCCGCGTCCACCGGCGTACACATCGTACACAGCGTACACCAACGTACACCAACATACACCAACGTACATCCGCCTACACCGGCGTACACCGGCGTACATCGGCGTACATCGGCGTGCATTAGCGTACACCAGCGTACACCAACGTGTTGGTGCAAAATCACATACGTCGGCATACGCCGATGCAATACGGCACAGTGTTGCAGGGCTTTTACCCTCTGGGACCCTCCTGACATTTCTAAAGGGGTCTAAACATTCAAATTATAATTTCACTGGAAGTTCCAATGAATCAGAAGCAATATGCTTTTTGAATTTTTGTTAACTATGTTAATTATTGGATTTTATATGAGCAACTTCGTTAACTAGGTCAACAATGATCATTTCGCCTCCATAAAAGTAGAAGTAGGTTTGTTTAGGAAATGCATCCACCTAACTATGCAAATAATATGGGGACCTTCGTGTGGTAATCAAGTTTGAACGATAAGAATTAACACTATTTGTATCATTCCACTTTGCAGACCTACTACCAGCCCTGACCCCACCCCACCCCCACTAAGCTAGCTAACCCAATTGTATTGTCCTGAGTAATATCTACATACCAAATTCATGCTTAACAATGTATCATTCACCTATTTCTAGTTAGGCGCTCAGTTATGTGTGAGTAAGTTAGGATCCGAAATCAGGGTGAAGACCTAGCATGTCACAGATCTTGGCCAACAATAATTGTAAAAAGTTTGTTTCATTTAACAACGCCTCTAGAGCGCATTGATTTTTATCATCGGCTATTGGACGTCAAACATATGAAGAGTTCAGGCGCAAAACCCTGTAAACGCCAATCCAACAATTGGGATAAACATTGAATCAAACCTACAAACAAGTTTGTTGTTGACATTCCTACTTTTTTGGTGATCGCTCCATCATCATGTCATCACAACAAAAGTGGAATTAGTCAGAATAAACATGATTTTCAGGTCAAAAACTTTCATTTTAATTACATTTTTGGATTGGCGTTTACAGGGTTTTGCACCTGAACTCTTCATATGGTCATTCTGACATATTTCTTTGGAGGAAACCCGCCTCCACCACATAGGCTACTCTTTCAGATAAGCAGGAAGGGGTCTTTTATATGCACTTTCCCACAGACAGGTCAGCACATACCACAGTCTTTGATCAACCAGTTTTGGACCAGAAAATAGGCAAAACTGCAAATGTGTCCACTGAGCAGGATCGATCGGATGATCCAAACCTTCACAGGCGTACACTCTACCACATGAGCTACATCCCGCTCCAACAATAATTGTAACCATTACTTCCACAATCCATTGCCCATGTACATGCAGATCACTAGCAATGTGTAAAGGTGAGATTCCATCACTGTGTCTTTGTGTATGTAAATATACTTAGCATTCTCTTTCCACCAGTGACCGGACGCGGTCGCTGAATTGGTAAAGCGCAGGCTTCCCGTCCGGAAGGTCGGGAGTTCGAATCCCATCCGAGGTGTTGAATGCTCGCTGTTGTCAGGAACATGTCTTACATGAGGAATATTGCTCCAGTTATAACAAATTTGTCTCCCGAGCTCAAATATTTCTGGGACCCATCCATATTAGGCGGCTACTTAGAATATTACAATATTAGTTCCTGCACTTCCATCAGAGGGATAATTGGTTTGTTTGTTTGTTTGTTGCTTTACGTCCTAGCAACATCTAAGGTCATATCAGGACGGGCAATTGGTGGTGGGAATCATCTATAACAAAGCAAATAAAAATAAATGAAGACACGGTAAGTACTGTATACTATTGAATTGTTACGTAAGCAGTGCCTCATTCTTGAAATAACTGCCAAGTCGCTGCATTTCGGAACCTTCCACCCACCACCCCACTCCGCCAAAACAGAGGCGATTGACCAATCTCACACTCGCACCATCTTAAATCGAAAATGAGGTTAGTTGTTCAATTGATCCTAGTAGAACAATTGGAGGAATCTAGGAACTCTCAGCGCTGTGAGGGGAAAGTTTGCCAAGAATTGAAATAGCAGATTTCTCAGCCCTGTTGTCGAAAGTATGCGAAAGCGAGGCTCGATATGCAATTAATGGTGACGTCCTGCTCAGTCAATAGAGGATTCTCACCACTAACTTGCCCTCTGGTGGCAGTTGCGAGAACTCCTGTTCAGGGATTCAGTCCACTTTGGAAAATACTCTCTGACAAAGGTGTTATACAGCTTTTTCACCACAAACCTGCCCTCTTATAGGAAACCAGATGGAAGTTGAGCATCCGTCTCCTGTTTTGGGAGAACGGGGGATCCGAACACTTAGGTTTGTGGGTTCGAACCCTGGTCAAGTAAAACCCATGACTTAAAAATGCATACTTGTCGCTGCTTGGCATTATTAGGATATGGAAACTGATTAACTCACTGTCAGGATAATGTGACTGAGTGGGATATCATGGCAAGGTGCTGGCAGCCTGGTCTCCCAGTTGGGCAGCACTATAAAGTTGCCATGAGTGCACAATATCACAAGTCAATATCCGTCCCGATATGGCCTTACATGTGGCTAGGATGTAAAACGACAACAAACAACTAACATACTGCCCTCTGGTGGAAGTGGCGAGGATTAATTTTGTGGGTAGTAAGGCTATGCGCATGCGCTGCGGGAAAGGTTCATTAGGAAAATCTGCAGGGTCTTCTCGTATTTTTATTGGCGCTTCTTCTGACAGGTGATACAGCCTTATGTCGACCAGCCGACTTTCCCATAGCGGCGGCCGTTGGTTTCAGTGGACACAGCGACGGTTTAGTTTACATCTTTCCCGCGGGGCGGCACGCGCACCCCACCTTCCGGAGCGCGGTTTCTGCCGGACGCCGACTCGACGGCGAACGGCTGTCGGGCGGTCCGACGTAAGTCGGTGGAGATTCCTGTCGGGCAGCCCGAAGTCTGTGGGAACAGATTAGTGATTACTGTTGGTCGGCACAGATTATTACTGGGACCAAGACTGGGCTTGGTGAGCTGCATCTGCTGAGTTTGAGTGTGTCCTCTCTAAATGCAAATATACACAACCAACCTAGATCATGGTCACCCTCCTGCACCCTTCACCCACTCTTCCCCTACTCCCCTCCCCCTACTCCCCTCCTCCCCTTCTCCCCTCCTGCCCTCCTCCCCGCCTCCCCTCCTCCCCTCCTCCCCTCCTCCGCCTCCTCCCCTTCTCCCCTCCTCCCCTCCTCCACTCCCCCACTCCCCTACTCTTCCCCTCCTCCCCTCTCCACTCCTCCCCTCCTCCCGCCCTCCCCTGCTCCCCTCCTCTCCTCCTCTCCTCCTCTCCTCCTCTCCTCCCCCTCCTCCCTTACTCCCCTCCCCGTCTTCCCCTTCCTCCCCTTCCTCCCTTCCTCCCCTCCTCCCCTTCTCCCTCCCCCCGCCCCTCCTCCCCGTCCCCCCCTCGCCCCCTCCTCCACTCCTTCCTCTCCCCTCCTCTCCTCCTCTCCTCCTCCTCCCCCCTTCCCCTACTCCCCTCCCCTTCCTCCCTTCCTCCCCTTCCTCCCCCGCCTCCCCTCCTCCCGTCCTCCCGTCCTCCCCTCCTCCCCTCCTATACCCCTCCCCCCCCCCATCTCCGCTATTTCTCGTTCTCCTATCCTGTCTCTCTCCTCGCTCTCCCCCCTTCCCCCTCAACTCTCCCCCCTTTTCTTCCCTTCCTCTGTCCTTCTCTCCTCTGTTCCCTCCTCTAAAACCACACAACTCCACCAAACCTCCACAAATCCTCACAAAACACCACAAAACACCACAAAACATCACAAATCCCCACACATCCTCACAAAAAACCACAAATCCCCAGAAAGCACCACAAAACACCACAAAACACCACAAAAACACCACAAAGCCCTACGAAGCCACACAAAACTCAACAACACTCCACAAAACTCAACAAACCCCACAAAACCCCCTACAAAGCTCCCCAAAATTCAACATTTGACTTATAATTTACGACCTGGCAAGGGGAATGAACATGGATTGGGTGCACAAATCGCCCCTTGTGACAAGTTGATAGTTTAATCGGGTCTGGTGGACTGTTCACACTGGGCAACGCGTCCCTCCGCATGGAAACCGCCAACTGTCGCCAGTGTTCTCTGTGGCGGAGTGGTTAGAGTGCCTGACTTGTTTCTAGGTCGGACTCCTAATCTGAAGGTTGGTGGTTCGATGATTCGATTCCCCATACCCCCACCTCTGCCAATTTGGATTTCCACCGCTGTGTATAACTAACAGTGTCATCAAAGGCCGGTTGCTCTCATACCATGCCTATGTGGTGTGTGAGGTTAAAAATCCCTTGGGTCAGTAAAAGTGTAGACTCAGGCTTTCTATCGACAAACTGTCTAATGATGAAAACAAGTCTATTCAGACTTATCCATGATAGGCAGTATAAATCTTCAAGAGAAGACAAGTTTGCTTCTGACGGCTGCAGACTATTTAGTTAGAGCCCAGCATCACCCAACCATCAACATTTGTTCTCGTCTGAGGCTGAAGGTGCTGAGTGTTGTCTACGTGGATATCCACACATGTAGGTTGTGTAGGCTGTCGGCCCGTGCTAGACAAAGGGTCGACCCCGCAGTCGGTTTTATTTACCTACGTTGATTTACTGACGAGAATAGAAAGTCGACTCAAGCCAGCTTGCTTCCTGCAAGCCCATGCATGACTTCATAGATATGTTTTTTTTTGCATGACCTTGCCAGAGTTTAGGTATTTTATTACCAGCTCTAGCATATCGCTCTGGGGCCGTATGCACGAATTGGGGTTAGGATTAGCCGGAGCTAAGGCACTAGCCGCGGTTAGCTACCTCGGGGTAGTGGCGGGTTGGAGAGGTGTGTGAATTGGTATGCACGAATATACTAGCCGCGGCGGATAGCTAACCGTGAGTTTATTTATAGATTTGGGAATTCCCTCCAGTCGACAATATGAATATCGCCGCTGTTACGGCATCAGCGTTAATCTCACTTCGATTTTAGGGTTAATTTAATGAAATTTCACGATTTGCCTATGTAATTCTGGTAAATATGACAGCATTTAATAGATTTGGGCGTAATATATTCCCGCCGATTCGACGGCGACGGCGGCGGCCATGTTTGGTTGAAGTTTGGACAGTATGGATATCGACATCGCTGCAGCGGCGGTGATTTGTTTACTTTACACTCGTCGATTCGAAAATATTAATATCGCGGCAGTTACGGCATCAGCGTTAATCTCGCTTCGGATTTAGGGTTAAATTAATAACATTTCACTTATTGCGTATTTAATTCTGTCAAATATGATCGCATTCAATAGATTGAGACCCACACACGCACACTA
Source organism: Branchipolynoe longqiensis (assembly GCA_030323885.1). Lineage (NCBI taxonomy): Eukaryota > Metazoa > Annelida > Polychaeta > Phyllodocida > Polynoidae > Branchipolynoe > Branchipolynoe longqiensis. The sequence goes on along the minus strand of CM059193.1, from coordinate 62,480,621 downwards.
ACCCCACCGGATAGGCCCTAAACCCAACTCAGAAGGTGGTTTAGCTTAGCTGCGGTTAAATCACTCAGTTAGCGCTAACTCCGATTGGTGCATACCGAATTTTCACATTTAGCCCTGCAGGGATACCTTAGCCGCGGTTAAGGCCCTAACACCGATTGGTGCATACGGGCCCTGGTTGGTGTAAGCCGGGTGGCGTAGCCTAGTATGCACGGCGCCTGCTCCCCATGCGGCGGAATCAAATTGACTTTAATGCCACTTAACCTGGCGCGCAGCATTACAAGGACATGCACAGCATACGGCAGTATCATGATAATGTGACTCAGTGGGATATCGGGGCATGCTGCCAGTGGCATGATTTTCAAGTTTGTTTGTTTGTTTGTTGTTTTACGTCCTAGCAACATCTAAGGTCATATCAGGACAGGTACCGACTTGTGACAGTGCGCACTCATGGCGACTTTATAGTGCTGCCACACTACAAGACCAGGCCACCAGCACCATGACCTGATATCTAACTCAGTCACATTATCCTGACACTGAGCCAACCAGTCCTTGTCCTATCCTAATAATGCAGAGCACCAGGGTAGGAAGTGACAAGTATACATTTTTAAGTCATTGGTTTGATGTGACCAGGTTTCGACCCCACGATCTACCAACACGGGAGACGGACGCTCTAACTCATTCGGCCATCCCGTCTGGTCCTGATTTTAAATACAGGTAGCACTAAAGAAGTCACCATCAATTCACACTGTGATAAGTCGGCATCCTCCTGGTATGCCCTGGTATATTGCGAGGGTGTAAAACCCCAATGACTCCCTGATTATGTCGGTGTGGTGAGATTCCAGCATTCTCGCTGAAGTTAATGAAGTGTGTGTGGGGGGGGGGGGTGGTATTGACCAGCATTGTGGAAGGCATCCGGAGGCGTAACACCGTGGGTGTGCGCTGTCACAAATCAGTACCCGTCTGAGATACCCTAAAGCTAAGATTCCTTACACATGGTATGTGGCATGCGGCATGCAAATGTCATATATGCGGCATATATATATGCCAACCCCCAACATTTTTGGAGTTTTTCCTCCAAATTTGTGAAGGAACAGTATTGTTTTCTATGGCAAACGCAGCAGTATTCACATTCGAATGCCGCACCAATCAGTCCATGCGTCGATCCATTTGCCGCATTCACATTCGCATTCGCACATTCGGACGTATGGAAGCACCACTATTCATTTACATGCTTTGCGATTTGTATTCGCATTCGCATGCGCATTTGCATGCCGCATACCGCATATAAGGAATCTTAGCTTTAGATATTGCTAGCGTGTTCAATGTGATGAGCAAGAACATATCGATTGATGATCAACCAACCGTCTGTATACAATTTTAAAAGCAAATGCAAATCTAATGACAACAAGATCACTTTTGGGATGGAATTCTCACAATTATAATTCACAACGATTCGTGAACTGTTCGGTATGTAACTGTAAAACACTTAAGGGCCTGTCACACTATGAGGTATGGGCAGAGGATAAAAATGGGCGTACACACAACATACACACATCATACACACAACGTGCACACAACATACACACAATGTACATAACGTATGCCGAACATCTCTCTGACCTATTGCTAGCGTATGAGAACGTTCATGTGCCTCGCAAAATGTTCGCAAAACATTTGTAAAATGCTTCCATACGCTCACGGTACACTAACCAAAAGTTAAGTATGTTATTTCATCGCTAGAAGTACGGCATATATGTTAAGTACGCTGGAGATATGGCAGGCACACGTTCGAAGTACATTATGAGTAGGTTATGCACACGTTAGTGTATGCGGACTGCACCTTCCCATCAGGCTGAACGTACGGCTAACGTGTTCCAACCCATCCCGACTTAACCCTAACATGTGCATAATGTACAGTGACGTACACTGCGCATACGTCGAGCCTATGAGAAACGTATATGAGCCATATGGCGACATACGTTGACAATTTTGAACACGCACAAACATTTTTTAGTGGCTCGACCTACATCGACCTATGATGACCTATGACGCCGTATCCCGAGCGTACTCGACATATGCCAAACATATACATAACATATGACGCTGCATGCCGACATGTTGGTCGAAAATCGCATACGTCGGTGTATATGCTAAGGCCATACGTCGTAGTGTGACATCCCCTTTAGATGATAACCACAATCCAACGCTGCATGGAGCGTGGATATAACACCTTTAGGATCCATGACAGACATGTATACGCGACCTATATGTTGACCCCCTCCCCCCCCCCCCCCCCCCCCCCCCCCCCCGCCAATGCGCGGTATTGTATGCCCTGCCCTCAACTGGTTCAGGGTGAATCAAATCTACTTCCGGTGCATGTGCACTGGGCTTCGTTTTGAGGTCCGGGATTCATTTCAAGTGTTGAGAGTGGAGTGGTTTGGGAGCGTGGTTAAAATGCATAGTCACGGACGATAACGTGTGCGGCCACCAGACGGGATGGCCGAATGAGTTGAGAGTCCGTCTCCTGTTTTGGGAGATCGGGGATCCGAACCCTTGTCGAGTAAAACTGATGACTTAAAAATTGATACTTGTCACTTCCTACCCAGCTGTTTAGTATTGTTAGGATAGGGCCCGGACTGGTTTGTTCAGTGTCAGGATAATGTCACTGAGTGGGATATCAGGTTATGATGCTGGTGGCCTGGTCTCTCAGTGGGGCAGCATTATAAAGTCACCGTGAGTGTGCACTGTCACCAGTCGGTACCCATCCTGATATGACCTTAGATGTTGCTAGGACATAAAGCAACAAACACACAAAACGTGTGTGCGGTGGAGCCAGTAATGCTGTAGGGAACATCTCACTGTGCTGACTACAGTGGCGACAGTAATGTTGTCTATATCAGCTCACTGTGCTGACTGCTGTGGAGACAGTAATGTTGTAGCTAACAGCTCACTGTGCTGACTGCAGTGGAGACAGTAATGTTGTAGGTAACAGCTCACTGTGCTGACTGCTGTGGAGACAGTAATGTTGTAGCTAACAGCTCACTGTGCTGACTGCAGTGGAGACAGTAATGTTGTAGCTAACAGCTCAGTGTGGTGACTGCAGTGGAGACGTTAATGTTTTAGGTAACAGCTCACTGGGCTGACTGCTGTGGAGACAGTAATTTTGTAGGTAATAGCTAACTGTGCTGACCGAAATGGTGACAGCAATGTTGTAGGTAACAGCTCAGTTTGCTGACTGCAGTGGAGACAGTACTGTTGTAGATAACAGCGCACTGTGATGACTGCAGTGGAGCCAGTAATGTTGTCTGTATCAGAGTACTGTGCTGACTTCAGTGGAGACGGTAATGTTGTATGTAACAGCTCACTGTGCTGACTGCAGTGGAGCCAGTAATGTTGTAGGTAACAGCTCACTGTGCTGACTGAAGTGCAGCCAATAATGGCGTATGTATCAGCGCACTGTGTTGACTGCAGTGGAGACGGTAATGTTGTAGGTAACAGCTCACAGTGCTGACTGCAGTGGAGCCAGTAATGTTGTAGCTAACAGCTCACTGTGCTGACTGAAGTGGAGCCAGTAATGTTGTTGGTAACATCCCACTGTGCTGACTACAGTGGAGCCAGCAATGTTGTAGGTAACAGCTCACTGTGCTGAGTGAAGTGGAGCCAGTAATGTTGTAGGTAACAGCTCACAGTGCTGACTGCAGTGGAGCCAGTAATGTTGTAGGTAACAGCTCACTGTGCTGACTGAAGTGCAGCCAATAATGGTGTATGTATCAGCGCACTGTGTTGACTGCAGTAGAGACGGTAATGTTGTAGGTAACAGCTCACAGTGCTGACTGCAGTGGAGCCAGTAATGTTGTAGGTAACAGCTCACTGTGCTGAATGAAGTGGAGCCAGTAATGTTGTTGGTAACATCCCACTGTGCTGACTACAGTGGAGCCAGTAATGTTGTAGGTAACAGCTCACTGTGCTGACTGCAGTGGAGACGGTAATGTTGTAGGTAACAGCTCATTGTGCTGACTACAGTGGAGCCAGTAATGTTCTAGGTATCATCTCACTGTGCTGACTGAATTGGAGCCAGTAATGTTGTCTGCATCAGCGCACTGTGCTGACTGCAGTGGAGATGGTAATGTTGTAGGTAGCAGCTCACTGTGCTGACTACAGTGGAGCCAGTAATGTTCTAGGTATCAGCTCACCGTGCTGGCTGAAGTGGAGCCAATAATGTTGTCTGCATCAGCGCACTGTGCTGACTGCAGTGGAGACGGTACTGTTGTAGGTAACAGCTCACTGTGCTGACTGCAGTGGAGACAGTACTGTTGTAGGCAACAGCTCACTGTGCTGACTGTTGTGGAGACAGTAATGTTGTATGTAACAGCTCACTGTGTTGACTGCTGTGGAGACAGTAATGTTGTAGGTAACAGCTCACTGTGCTGACTGAAGTGTTGACAGTAATGTTGTAGGTAACAGCTCACTGTGTTGACTGCTGTGGAGACAGTAATGTTGTAGGTAACAGCTCACTATGCTGACTGAAGTGTTGACAGTAATGTTGTAGGTAACAGCTCACTGTGCTGACTGCTGTGGATACAGTAATGTTGTAGGTAACAGCTCACTGTGCTGACTGAAGTGTTGACAGTAATGTTGTAGCTAACAGCTCACTGTGCTGACTGCTGTGGAGACAGTAATGGTGTAGGTAGCAAGTCACTATGCTGACTGCAGTGGAACCAGTAATGTAGGTAACAGCTAACTGTGCTGACTGCAGTGGAGACAGTAATGTTTTATGTAACGGATCACTGTGCTGACTGCAGTGGAGCCAGTAATGCTGTAGGTAACAGCTCACTGTTCTGACTGAAGTGGAGCCAATAATGTTGCCTGTATCAGCATACTGTGCTGACTGCAGTGGAGACGGTAATGTTGTAGGTAACAGCTCACTGTGCTGACCGAAGTGAAGACAGTAATGTTGTTGGTAACAGCTAACTGTGCAGCATGCTCTGTGGGAAAGGTCATGTAGATGATTTCCACCACCAAACTTCCCTGTGTGATTGTAGTGGGTAGGACTAGGTATCACTGCCGCATTAGATACTAACCCTAAATAGAACAACAGAAGCCAACGCAAAGCCACATGAACATAGAATAGCAATATCAATTGAAATACACATTGGAGTTGTCATGGGGGTGATGAAAATGGGAAATATTGCGCCTAGAGTGGGACTCGAACCCACATCTCTTTGCATTCTGGGGCAGTGTGTTAACCAATACACCACCTAGGCTCCCTGCTATCAACACACTACCCACTCCTACCTGTCTATGTGGTTACTTGCCTTAGAGGTCAGTGCAGACCACTACACTCATCCCCCTGGAATTGTAAATCGTTTAATGCTTACAATTACATACATACAGGCAATGCACTAACACATACATACACAGGGTAGGTTCAACAACCATACAGTGCATAGCTTGTACAGGATCCTGGTCATCACAACCAGTGTCATGGGGTGATGAAAATGGGAAATATTGTGCCCAGCACGGGACTCGAACCCACATCTCTTTGCATTCCTGGCCAGTGTGCTAACCATTACTCCACCTAGGCTCCCTGTTATCAACACACTGCCCATGCCTACCTGTTTATGTGGTTACTTGCCTGAGAGGTCAGTGCAGACCACTACAGATTTAAGCATTCAAAAGGATAATTTGTCTATCCATTTTTTTGCTTCTTTGCTCCATAATTATTTGATAACAAGAGTGGAATAAATAAGAATTGAAATTACCATCATGTACACATCTGTTACCTTAATTCAATTTTTGAATTGGCGTTTATGGCATTTTGCACATGAACTCTTTTCATAGAAAGGCAGGGTCTTCATGCAGTGGATACTTAATATATCTTTAACTGAGCAGCAAGTGATTCTCGACGTGTTGGCATCTATATCTAGAACAGTCTAGATTTATACCAGAGGAAGACAACGATTCGGCCTCAGCACATCTGGGATGACATGCCATGGTTTTAATTCATTACCTAATAATGCCATGTTTGACAGGACTTACATGTCAGATCACCGTAGTTGTCTTATGGCCCTCTCACATTACGACGCTTCTCACCGGCATGCCGCCAACGCGCAAAATCACTTTTAATCATCGAGAAACGTCAAACTTTTTGGCGTCAGCGCAACGTAGTGGTAGCGCGCGGCCGACGTTGTGGTAAAAGTTTGGCGTGCCGTCCTGATATGACCTTATGTTGCTAGGACATAAAACAACAAAATGCAACAGCGTGGCATCTGCCTAGCATTCGCATAAAGTTATTCCAGCGACTCTAACGTATCTCGACATGCTTCTAAAGTCGCCATAATGTTAGTACCCGTGCATTGCCGCACGTCGAAAGTTTTGCGCAAGCACAAAACTTCGCCGATCACCTGCCGCGCGCCGTCGACCCGAGTCGACCATCGCCGTCCATCAACGATTACCAATGCACGCCTAACGCGTGCGTAACGCTTCCTGACGTATCCCGACGTTGCGCCAAAATAATCACATACGTTGATGCGCGGTGGCGAGAAGCGTTGTAATGTGACAGCACCATTAGAGACCATATAGTGTTGCGGGTCAAGGTGCCCTCTGCCCCAATGATTGTCCCTTCGATATGTCCTCATTGTTGCACAATGTGCCTAGCCTGCCCAGTCTTTGACAGTGTGCCCCAATGCGTGCTATTGTGCCCTCATAATGCCCTCAAGGTGCTCTCAAAGTGCACTGAAAGAGCCCGAAAAGTGTCCTGAATGTGCCCTCACAGTGCTCGCAAAGTTGCCTCACAGTGGCCTCAAAATGCCCTCAAAGTACCATCAAAGTGCTCTCATAGTGGGCATAAAGTGCCCTCAAAGTGCCCTCAAAGTGCCTTCAAAGTGCCCTAAAATGCCCTCAAAGTGCCCCAAAGGGTTCGCTAAGTGCCCACAAATTCCCCATAAAGTGCCGGCAAAGTGCCCGCTAAGTGCCCGCAAAGTACCCGAACAGTGCTTGAAAAGTGCCGGCAAAGTGGCCGAAAAGTGCTCGCAAAATGCCCACACAGTGCCCTCAAAGTGCCCTCAAAGTGCCCACAAAGTGCCCACAAAGTGGCCGAAAAGTGGCCGAAAAGTGCTCGAAAAGTGCCCGCAAAGTGGCCGGAAAGTGCTCGCAAAGTGCCCACACAGTGCCCTCAAAGTTCCCTCAAAGTGCCCACAAAGTGCCACAAAGTGCCACAAAGTGCCCTCAAAGTGCCCTGAGTGGGGGGGGGGGCGAGCTTCGGGGCCAGCCGCTTCGGGTCACGTGTGAAAATGTCAAGAATAGAGGCCCGGATGACCGACTATGTCAGTGGTGAGCCTACCTACTCAGGTCAAATACCACAGTCATCGGTTTGATTCGACTGGGAATCAAACTCCCGATCTCCCGGACCCGAGGCCAGCGCTCTACCGATTCGTCAACCACGCCTGGTGCTGCCCAATGTCCCTAGCGTTTAATGTCCTCTGTGGGCATAATGGATTAATCAACTCGGGTCACCCAAGCCACTTTTTGGTGCATGCGCACATCCTACAGACTCGGGTTGAATAAACGAATACGCTCGGGGTGGACAAAATGCTGGCTTAATCTAAAACCTTTTTTTTTTTTTTCAATAACTGATATAAGTACAGCAAAATAGGATTTAAATTATTTCATGATTGTAGAAGCTGACAATCTGGGTTATTAAAAAAAGCATTAAAACAACACGTAGGATTTGTACTGGTAGTTGTTATCCTACAGGTACCAGCACAAATGTGACGTCATCGCTCCTAGCAAACCCCCACCAAGAGGTGGGTTACTGGGGTCGGGTCGTTTTCTAGACAGCATGTGTATCTCTCGACTCCACTCGCGATGTTCAATTTGAAATTCTGATGATTCAGGTGACCCGAGTCGCCCGGGTCGTGTTAATCGATTATGGCCTGTGATATTGACACTAGGGCAAGAATAGTGTTTCATGTGTCACGTTGCAAACTGCGCAGTTGCTGAACTTATACTGTGATCGCGTATCTACGTGAACTGTCTGCATAAACCACAAGCAGCACATCAACACCAACCCAATGCCTCACCAGTGCTGGCTAGCTTTCGTGTGAGAGGGTGTGGGTTCGAACCCTAATCGGGTGAAATCAATGACGTACAAAATTGATACTTGTAATGAGCCTGTCTCTAAAGGTGATAAGTAATATGAGACAAAACTGTGTCCATTGTAACGATCAACATACTGTCTGCTTATGCATTTGCTCAGGATAAACTGATTTATAGTGTTTCTTAATCCGAATAGAATACATATTGATTTGAAGCAAACGTCCTTGTGTTTTCAGTGTAGCCGTTTCTGTGATGTTTTGTGTCAATCGTTGCACAGACAAACAAAATACAGTATAACCTCGTTAAACCAAACTTGAAGGGACCCTAGAAATTTGTTTGGATTAACCGATCATTGGTTTAACCGAGCATTGGCTTTGTCTTTGATTTTGAATAAGCGCGTATTGCACATGTAATATACAATATATGTGGACACTTTGATTATAGTTTTTTATGTGTATACAGTATAACCCCGTTAAACCAAGCTTGGTTAAACCAAACGGAGTTTGGTTTAACCATACCGGAGTGGCCTGGGGTCCAACAATTTTGTTTGGATTAATCGATAATTTAGATTAACCGACTTTGGTTTAACCAACTTTTTTATATGATAAATGGTAGTATTTTGCCGGGCCGCCGAACAAAGTTTGGATTAACCGATTGTTGGTTTAACCGTGTTTGGTTTAACGGGGTTGTACTGTATTAGTTAAGGTTCATCTACACATATCCTGATACTTGGCATTACTAGAAAAGGGCAAGGGCAGGTTGGTGCACTATCAGGATAATGTGACCAAGTGGGATATCGCCTCATGGTACAGGCAGTATCCATGAGGCAACACTATAAAGTCGTAATGACTGACAAAATAGGGTGATATTGTTCCGAAACGAATTTGGCCCTCACAAATAGTAGTTTTTACCAATGTCGAAGGGGTGTAAGATTTCCGAATATTTTGCAACATGTAGTCGACGTCATACTTCCTCGTCGTGTTTCTCCAACATCTAACTGACCTCAGCCTCCCGATACCCATTGTATCCGATACATCCCGACATTAGGTGTGTTCTCTGTGGCAGAGTGGTTAGAGTGTCTGACTTTTTTCGAGGTCGGACTCCTAATATGAAGGTCGGTGGTTCGATTCCCCGTACCCCCACCTCTAACAATTTGGATTTCCACCGCTGTGTATAACTTACAGCGTCATCAAAGGCATTTCTATGTGGCATGGGAGGTTATAAATTCTGTGGGTCGGTAAAAGTGTAGGCTCGGGCTTTCTATCGACAAACTGTCTAATGGTGAAAACAAGTCTGTTCTGACTTATCCATGATAGGCAGAATAAATCTTCAAGAACAAAAGGAAAGAAAAGAAAAAAAAGGGCTACACCCGACTTTTCGATGAGAACCTCAATGTTGATGTTGATGTTGATGTTGATGTTGATGTTGATGTTCACGTTCATGTTCATGTTCATGTAATGGTTTCACATGCCAGTAGAATTATCGTTGTGCATAGATTCCGACCCTGAAAGTCTAGCGATTTGACAATTTTAGTGATTTTAATGATTTGTTGAGGGTCTTATTTTTTTTTGCGGATGACTTTCTTTGACTATCACAACAAGTCACATTGGCTTTTCTTTAATTACTATTTTCAATCGGTCCATGTTTCTGATTGACAAGGCATGGTTGTGGAACTACACCAACCATATGCATGTGTGAAACCTGCTGACTGGCCTTTGAGGATTGCTAACAGCTTTTGCAACTTTGTTTAGTTTTTTCCAGAAAAAAAGATGCCCGTACTGTTACATTATTAAGAACTGCCGTGACATGCCATTCAGCACGTTTCACATGCCCACCTAGATAAAGGATTCACCCGGTACTCGCAGTCGCAGTACACAGGTGAATACCAACCCTATATAAAAACGGTCAAAAGAGCAGGTTAACAAATTGAGAGCCTAATTTCACAATCTAAGAAGCAACAATTATTCTTTACATATGTCTTATTGATAGCCCGCTACCTTTGAGTTGAAAAATATAATATAATATCTAGTTTAATAAGATTTAAAAGTGAAATCGATGGCGTTCTGCGGCCGCCATCTTGTCTTTTTGCATTCTCTCCCATTTCACCAACTCTGTGCCTATATGGGTAGCCATTTGATTCTGGAGCCACAGTTTCTACTTCATGTTCCATACTAAAGCTATGTTTGCCCGTATTTACACTACATTGTCCTTCACCCGTGTACTACAAGTACCGGGTGAATCTTTTATCTAATGCACACCCAGTTAGTCTACGTCTATAACCATGCCTTGTAAATCATAAACGTGAACCAACTTTGCATAGCCCCGTCCTGATATGACCTTAGATGTTTCTAGGACGTAAAACAACAATTAACAAGCAAACAAACTTTGCATAGTGCTACAAAAAGGCAACGTGCATTATTGTGATAGGCAAATAAAACAATGTTAATCCCCCCCATTCAAAAAGGTACTAAATATATTCATTGTTATGTTTAGCTTTCTGTTGTGATATTCTGCATCATTTCTGTGTCCATATTTGATATTGGATTGGAACTCACAAGGAATATAATCTGAAATAATTCATTCAATTCAATTCTACTGCAGCGCTTTGTTTGTACATTAATTATAACACCAGTATAGTTCTGGGTTAGGAATTCCAAACATGACCTAATTGGAATTCCAAACATGACCTAATTTAACTTGTAAAATTTGCTTCCGCCACACACTCCACACACCCAACCCACATACACACAAGTACACCCTTGCTCCAGTTAAATACAGTCAGCTCTGGTTAATCCGACACTGGTTAATCCGACAATTTTGCTTACCGACACGATTTCAGGTGTAACAGATTTTGCCAATGTTAATGAATGCTAATTACTCTGACACTAATTAATCTGACAGTCGCTTTCCGACACTGACACTGCTTTTTTGTAACAAACATGCCTATAGCCTGCCTATATATCTCTGTTTGATCCGACACTTGAAATCCATCAAACATTAATTAGCACTAATATCCCAGATTTAGACCTTCGTTCAGTCTCTGTGCAGTCCAGTTTGTCAAAGTTTTTAAATATCAAATAATGTGAGTGTAAATGATTGATATGTATGTTCATCCGTAATAAATGTAGATATATTACTTAGGTGTTATTATTATTTTAATGAACAAGTGTGTACATGATTCAGTCACACATAGGCCTATATATGCTTATAAAAATAACACAAACGACCATGAAATAGTCTAAATTGGTTAATCCGACAATTTGTTATTCGACATTATTTGGCGTGTGACAGAATGTGTCGGATTAACCAGAGCTGACTGTACCTAACTCTCACAGCTTTGTGGAACTGATCCAACAATGGCACGCGTACCATGACTACGCGACGTCATTACCAATGGCACCAGAAACATGTATTGTGTATGGCAATTGTCGGAAAACAGGCACGCACAAGACACTCTCCAAGCGTTACCAACAAACGCACATACCCCCCCATGTGGATGTGTGGAGCCAGCTGGTAACCACACATACACAGGTGGACGTTACACTCTCCAAGCCTAGACGTGGAGGGCACACACACATGGATGTATCCTTCAAGCATAGTTACGAATAGTCAAATGCACGGTTCTACCTAGATAAAGGATTCACCCTGTACTCGCAGTACACGGGTGAATACCCGCCCTACATAAAAGCGGTCGAAAAAGCAGGGAAATGAAATGAGAGCCTAATTTGACAATCTAAGAAGCAACAATTATTCTTTTTATGTCTTCATATTTCCCCGCTACCTTTGAGTTGAAAAATATAATAAAACATACAGTTTAATAGAATTTAAAAGTGAAATCGATGGCATTCTATGGTGGCCATCTTGTCTGTTTGCAGTCTCTCCCATTTCATCAACTTTGTGCCAATATAAGTACCCATTTGATACTGGAGACAGGCATTCTACTTCCTGTTCCATACTAAAGCTATTTTCGCCCGTATTTACACTATGTTGTCATTCACCCCTGTACTGGAAGTACGGGGTGAATCTTTTATCTAGGTTCTACCCTCCAAGTGTGCAGAGAGCCAGACCATGGAGAGTAGGCAGACATAGGCACACTCAAGTGAAACACAGGGCAACACATACCCACTCTCCAAGCATTAACACAGAAAACAAGAAAACACACTTTGCGCATTCTCCAATCTTAGGCTAAAAATGCATGAATACATCAAACCCTGCAAGCTCGGACCCCCACAGTTGCACTGCTCAGGCATGGACATATATAGATGTACACATACATGCACTCTCCAAGCATGAATAGAGATGGACAAATAATACACAGCTACACTCTCAAATCATGGGCAGCCACACCCCCCCGCACCACACAAGTGAGGGCATACACAGATACACTCTCCAAATATGCATATATAGGATACACTCTCCGAGCGTGAACATATATGTCGTAAGCAAACACACACAACTGCACTTTCCAAACATGAACAAAGAGGGGGGAAAAAACCCATATATACAAATGTACCTTCCAATCGTGGTCATACATATGGTAAAGAAATACACACAGCACATTCCGAGGCTGGTCACGCATGGTAAACTAATGCGCACTCTCCAAGCGTGGACACACGCCACACCAGCACACGCCTACACACTCTCCAAGTGTGGACACAGGGCACACCAGCACACGCTTATGCGTTCTCCAAGCGTTGACACAGGGCACACCAGGGCCGCGTTCATGGTCCGTCTCCGAGACATCTCCGAGACGTCTCTGCGATGCTTTTTGGCTTATTTCCGTTCAGGGTCCATCTCTGAGGCATCTACGAGACATCTCCCTTTTCAAATAGGAGACAAGAAGCGCCTCGCCAATGGGCACCGTATTTAGTGGTTTCAGCCAATCACAGCACAGCTTTTCCATTGTAAATGGCCACCGCCTATGGGGGTGGCCATTTTCGAGGCGACAAAATGCATTTGCCATTCAGACTAGCATGACATCAGGGATTTACCCCGAGACGTCTCGGAGGCGCACCCTGAACGCGGCCCAGCACACGCCTAGGCGCTCTCCAAGCTGGGACAGGGACGCAGGCCTGAACATAGGCGGACCTGAACATAGGCGGACCGCGACATGGCCAGGCCGCAGCGCATTCACACCACGTGACCGCTGACCTGCTGACCCGGTCACCGCCACCCGAGGCGCGTCTCTGGGGACGTCACACAGGTTGCGTTGTGCACCCGGGCCGTCAGGTGGGGCGACAAGCGGCTTACCTGGGCAGGCCTCCAGATGATGACGGGAGGGGTAGGGGGTGGGGGTGGGGGGTCGGGAGGGGGATGGGGAGGGCCGGCAGTTTGGATTACATGCGTATTGGGGTTTTGGATCCTAGCAACATCATATTTGGTTGGCCACTGACTTGTGAGAGTGCCCACTAATACTTGATAGTGAGACTTCGCACTGGAACCAACCATGAAATATGCTTACGTAACCGCTCTCTCTGGAAAAGCCTAACAATCATGCAAGAGCGAGTGATGTTTGTTTGTTGTTTTACATCCTAGCAACATCTAAGGTCATATCAGGGTGGGTACCAACTTGTGACAATGCGCACTCATGACGACTTTATAGTGCTGCCCCACTGGGGGACCAGGATACCAGCACCATGACCTGCTATCCCACTCAGCCACATTATCCTGACACTAAGCCAACCAGTTCTTGCCCTATCCTAAAAATGCAGAGCGCATGGTTAGGAAGCGACAAGTACAAATCTTTAAGTCATTGGTTTGACTCGAGCAGGGTTCGAACCGATGAACCCATGGACTGGCGAGAGAAATCCACTAGAGTTGTGTGAGGAAATACATAAGTGACATCACCAGATGCCAGAGTGCGTCCTGAATGGATGAATATGCAACAACCGCAAAATAAGGTCACGAGTGGTGAGGTGAAGTTGAAGCTTTGATCCCCTACTGGGCCCTCTGTCTACAACGTCATAACAGTGGACGACCTATATTGAGGCCACGTTGTATGTGCACCACGTATGCACAGCCCTTCAATGAAGGTCATGTAAGTTGTATTTGGTTCTGTAGGTCTTTACACGGTCTGAACATTGAATATAGATATATTTTTCACTGGCCTGGAATTAGCCATCGTTAGTTGAAACAGTGAATGTGTGCAGAGTAACACGAATAAGGCAACCGAAGGGTGTTGAAGGCTGGTCCATTTGGTTGGTTGGTTGGTTGTTGGAGTTGTATGTCCTAGCAACTTCTAAGGTCATTCCAGGACGGGTATCGACTTGTGACAGTGCGCACTATTGGTGACGTTATAGTGCTTCCCCATTGGAAAATCAGGCCACCCAAGATCCCACTCAGCCACATTATCCTGACAGTGAGCTAACCAGTCCTTGCCCTATCCTAGTATTAACGTTGAACACCAATCTAGGAAGCGACAAATATCAATTTTGTTACGTCTGGTTTTTTTTACTCCACCGGGAACCGAACTCCCGACCTTACGCACACGAGGCCCGTGCTCTATCGATTCGGCCAAAGCACCGAGTAGCTGGTACAGAGTCTGTGGACAAGTAGAGTTTGCGTAAGGTGCTGGCGTCTGTGTGGACATGCAAGGTGACTCTGTGGCCACACTGAGGCATTGAGGACACACTTATTTAGGGCACAGGGAGGGCACAGTGAGGGTATAGTCAGGGCACAGTGAAGGTACACTGAGGCATTAGGGACACACTACGGGTACATTTAGGGCACAGGGAGGGCACAGTGAGGGTATATTCAGGGTACATTGAAGGTACACTGAGGCATTGGGGACACACTACGGGTACCTTTGGGGCACAAGGAGGGCACAGTGAGGGTATATTCAGGGTACATTGTAGTTACAATGAGGCATTGAGGACACACTAAAGGTACATATAGGGCACAGGGAGGGCACAGTGAGGGCACAGTGAGGGTATATTCAGGGCACAGTGAAGGTAAAATGTGGCATTGAGGACACACTACAGGTACATTTAGGGCACCGGGAGGGCACAGTGAGGGTATATTCAGGGTACATTCATGGTACATTGAAGGTACAATGAGGCATTGAGGACACACTGCCGGTACATTTAGGGCACAGGGAGGGCACAGTGATGGTATATTCAGGGCATGTTGATGGTACAATGGTGCATTGAGGACACACTACGGGTACAAAAGGGGCACCTTGAGGGCACTTTGAGGATACATTCAAGGCACATCGTGGGAGTGGTGAGGGTACAATGAGAGCACATTGAGGTTACACTGAGGGTACACTGTGGGTACATTGAGAGCACACTGAGGGTACACTGTGGGTACATTGAGAGCACACTGAGGGTAAATTGAGAGAACATGGAGAGAACGCTGAGCACATTGAGGGTACACTGAGGGTACACCATGAGTACAATGTGAACACACTATGAGCACACCATGGGCACACCATGGGCACACTATGGCCACACTGTTGGCACACCATGGGCCCACTGCCGACAGTCTGGTGACACCAAGCGGGGTGACCTAATCGTTAGAGCTTGGGCGTCATGTTGTGAAAATAGCGACCGAGATTGTGATGTGATGTTCATACTTAAGAGACGGTTAGTAATTATTAAAATCTTCTCTCCATGCACCTGAAGGAATGCAAGTGGATGGGAAGGGCACTTTTAATATATGTTTATTGAGACTGTCTGCAACTACCTGTTACCATAGGGCCAATGGGCAAGCACACCCAGCCATCCTGCATACATTATGGACACTGCCTACAGCTAGGGATTGAGTAACAGCTGCCCCCTATTAGGGCGTGCCACCCAGGCTGTAGAGGGTGTCTGATTGGCTAGCTGTGGGAGACCAGTCACCTGCATTCCTTATACCTGACACACATACCCCACTATAGGCACTCTGGGCCAGGCTCTCTAGCAAGAGACAACTCCACTTTCTACATTCAAACAAGCATCATCTATTCAAAAGACACTGAGCTGTGTGCCACAACCATGGGACTCAGGTTCAATGGGCTGTAGGCACTGATTCTTAGCAAGAGTCATGAGGATCTGTGTGGGCAGTTGGTAAGGAGTGAGGGTGATAGGTCACCAGTAGGTGAACAGGAGTTGATGCCAATAAAGTACAACTTCTTCACTGTCAATCTTGTGTGACTTGTCTTCCTTTCTTCCTTATGAGTTGTTGAGAGTAAAACCAGGTAGGAACTCACAGACAGTTGTCAGAACACACCTGGGAAGACTCGTGATGTGTGGGGCGAAGGCGGCCGAGTTTTCAAGATATTACAATGTGCGGAAGGTCGGGAGTTCGGTTCCAGGTCGAGTCAAACCAATGACTTTAAAATGGATACTTGTTGCTCCCTAGCCTGGCACTCAGCATTAATAGGATAGGTCACGGACTCTTTAGCTCAGTGTCAGGATAATGTGACTGAGTGGGTGGGATATCAGGTCATGCTACAGTGGCCGGAATTCCAAGTGGGACAGCACTATAAAGTCGCCATGAATGGGTACTGTCACAACTCGGTAGGCCTACCTGTCCTCATATGACCATAGATGTTGCTATGACCTAAATCAACAACAAACAAACAAACACACTCTGGTGAATTAGATAAAAGATTCACCTGGTACTTGTAGTACACAGGTGAATGACAACGTCGTGTAAATACGGGCGAAAATAGCTTTAGTATGGAACATGATGTAGAAACTGTTGTTCCATGATCAAATGGCTCATATATTGGCACAGATTTGGTGAAATGGGAGAGAATGCAAAAATCCAAGATGGCGGCCATAGAACGCCATCGATTTCAATTTTAAGTCGTATTAAACTACCTATTTTATTATATTTTTCAACTCATAGGTAGCTGGTAAATATGAATACACCTACAAAGAATAAATGTTGCTTCTTAGATTGTGAAATTAGGCTCTCAATTCATTAACCCGCTTTTTTGACCATTTTTATATAGGGTTGGTATTCACCCGTGTACTGCGAGTACCGGGTGAAGCCTTTATCTATGGTGCCTGTGCTGACACACTGAGCCGACACACACCGACTTTCACGCTCGTTCGCCCTCGTTTCTCGGTCACTCACTCGGGGCAACGGTGGTTACCCAATTATCAGTTGACCTAAATAAGCTCCCCGCACTCTCCCCGGCCATTAGCAACCCTGTCCCCTCTCAAAACTACTTCATACTCAGCCACAGTTCGGCGTGGTTTGGGCGGGATGTGGCATTTCACTCGTGTACATTATACCCCAGTCGCACTACAGCTTGCGACCACTTTGCGACCACCTTAGACCAAAGAACCCACACTCACCAGGGACGTCCTTGCTACCAAAACAATGGTTGCCAATGTCTGGGAGTCACTGGTGAGTGTGGGTTCTTTGTTCTAAGGTGGTCGCAAAGTGGTCGCAAGCTGTAGTGTGACTGGGGTATGAGTATACTGTGCTGCATATGTTACAGGTTGGAGATTGTGCTACCCAAAACATGGCCAACAGTGACTTGTAGTTCACCGCCATACCATTGGGGAGGGTGGGGGGGGTCACCACTAAAGTACGTGAGGCGCCAGATCCGAGGGATCTGATAAGTTGGATCTGTTGGACTTGGCTTCGTGCATGTCATTGTAGGGTAGTTTTGTTTGTTTGTTGTTGTTTTACGTCCTAGCAACATCTAAGGTCATATCAGGACTGGTACCGATTTGTGACAGTGTGCACTCATGGCGACTCTATAGTGCTGCCTCCCCACTGGAAGACCAGGCCACCAGCACCATGACCTGACATCCCACTCAGTCACATTATCCTGACACTGAGCCAACCAGTCCTTGTCCTATCCTAATAATGCCAAGCGCCAGGCTAGGAAGCACTAAGTATTAATTGTTAAGTCATTGGTTTGACTCGACCAGGGTTCGAACCCACCACCCCACGATCTACAAACACGGGAGACGAACGATCTAACTCATTCGGCCATTCCTTCTGGTCTTGTAGGGTAGACTTGTGCTTGTTAGTGCTGTGTGGAGCAGCGAACATTGTCAGTTTGAACATAACAAGACTGACTATGACATATTATAATTTGATGCATGGGGCCTTTATATTGATTTCGCTACCTAGATCTCTGCATCTGCAACCATGAACTACATTTTGTTTACCTTTGCCACCATTATTTACAAATGTTAGTTTTTAAACTTCATAACTCTCATTTCACACATATGTGATTGTAATCTTTGACATTTTGTTGTGTCAAAGCAAATTTTGAAAAGTAATGAGAACCAAGAACCGATGCAAACATCAACCAGCTGTTAGCTGCCAGCATAACTGAACTACCACATCAAACTTCTAACCCTAACTACCAACCTCAAACTACCGCCCACTTAGCTGTTAGCTGGCCGCGTTGCAGTGTGTGGGTGTGTGGGTGGGAGTAGAGGTGCCTGGCGTGCTGCGAGGCAGTGTGTGGGTGTGTGGGTGGGAGTAGAGGTACCTGGCGGGTTGAGTGTGTGGGTGTAGGTGGGAGTAGAGGTGCCGTGCGGGCTGTGAGGCAGTGTGTGGGTGTGTGGGTGTGTGGGTGTGTGGGTGTGTGGGTGTGTGGGTGTGTGGGTGTGTGGGTGAGAGTAGAGGTGCCTGGCGGGTTGAGTGTGTGGGTGTGGGTGGGAGTAGAGGTGCCGTGCGGGCTGTGAGGCAGTGTGTGGGTGTGTGGGTGTGTAGGTGTGTGGGTGTGGGTGTGTGGGTGTGTGGGTGGGAGTAGAGGTGCCTGGCGGGTTGTGAGGCAGTGTGTGGGTGGGTGCGCCTGGTAGTGTGTGTGTGTGATGGTGGGTGGAGGTGCCTGGCGGGTTGTGTGGGTGTGTGGGTTCGTGGGTGGGGGTGGGGTGGGGGGCTCGGGGGGGGAGGGGGGGTAGCGCCTCGCCGCCTGTGTAAACAGTGTGTGGGTGGGGAGGGGGATGGGGAAGGAGCGCCTGTCCGGCCGTGCGAGATCAGACTTCGCGTCGCGAGCCGACTGGTCCCGTGTTGTGATTTTAAAGGGTACCCGTTTTAAAACTGGGCTTTTCATAATGTACATGCGCCAAAGTCGAATGGAAAGCCTGATATCTTTTCTGAATTTCTGGCTTGCTTCTGTCTGTCGATCTCTGGAAATGTTGTGCGAGACAATTAAGGATTTCTTCAGGAATCATTGTAGTGAATATTTGATGCTTGATCGTGTATATTAGCCTCCGTACTAACAATTTAACAAACAATTAACAAGTTATTAAACATGGGTACAATCTCAATCAGGCAGAAATGCATGCGCATGCACATTGTGAAAAGCCCCATATTAAAACTGGTAGGTACCCTTTTAAACTACGACACCGGGTCACCCTGAGAACAATAGAGTGGCGACCAGCCAGCGCCGAGCGACTCATGGGTGCGCGCGCACCGCCCCGCGCGTACCGCCCCACACTGCTGTACAGGCCACTTCCGGTGCTCGAGGAGATGACATCGACATAGCAAGGCACAAGGCGTGACACCTCAGGTGACAACTGACATCCTGGCATCACCCCACCACCAGCACCACCCCACCACACCCACCGCCGCCAGCACCACCACCTCTATCACCAGCACCACCTCCACCACCTTTATCATTAGCACCACCCCCACCAGCACCACCACCACCAACACCTCCACCACCATCACCACCTCCACCACAAGCACCACCAGCACCACCACCTCTATCACCAGCACCACCTCCACCACCACCACCTCTATCACCAGCACCACCTCCACCACCTCTATCAATAGCACCACCCCACCAGCATCACCACCACCAACACCTCCACCACCATAACCACTTCCACCACCACCATCACCACCTCCACCACCAGCACCACCAGCACCACCTCCACCACCTCCACCACCACCACCTCTATCACCAGCACCACCTCCACCACCAGCACCACCACCTCTATCACAACCACCACCACCACCTCTATCAGGACTCTTACTGAATGGCTTCTCTGTCCACCTTTCAGGACTCTTACAGAATGGCTTCTCTGTTCACCTTTCAGGACTCTTACTGCATGGCTTCTCTGTCCAACTATCAGGACTCTTACAGAATTGCTTCTCTGTCCACATTTCAGGACTCTTACTGAATGGATTCTCTGTCCAACTATCAGGACTCTTACAGAATGGCTTCTATGTCCACCTATCAGGACTCTTACTGAATGGCTTCCCTGCCCACCTATCAGGACTCTTACAGAATGGCTTCTCTGTCCACCTCCTATCAGGACTCTTACCGAATGGCTTCTCCGTCCACCTTTCAGGATTCTTCCTTAATGGCTTCTCTGTCCACCTATCAGGACTCTTACTGTATGGATTCTCTGTCCACCTTTCAGGGCTCTTACAGAATGGAATCTCTGTGCACCTATCAAGACTCTTCCACAATGGCTTCTCTGTCCACCTATCAGGACTAGTACATAATGGTTTCTCCGTCCACCCTTCCTGACTCTTACAGGATGGCTTCTGTGTCCACCTTTCAGGACTCTTACTGAATGGCTTCTCTGTCCAACTGTCAGGACTCTTACTGAATGGTTTCTGTGTATACCTATCAGGACTCTTACTGAATGGCTTCTCTGTCCACCTTTCAGGACTCTTACTGAATAGCTTCTATGTCCACCTATCAGGACTCTTACTGAATGGCTTCTGTGTATACATATCATGACTCTTCCTGAATGGCTTCGCTGTCCACCTATCAGGACTCTCACAGAATGGCTTCTATGTCCACCTATCAGGACGCTTACAGAATGGCTTCTATGGCCACCTATCAGGACTCTTACTGAATGATGCCGTGTAGTTTTTGACGACATGATGAATATTTACAAACGCTGAGGGACAATTTATAAGAGTTTGATTTCTCAATTATGAGCTGTAATCAATTTGGCTATTTTGATTTAAAATATACAACTGTGATATATATCCAGTAGACACTAGCATATATAGCTATTTGTATGTAGTGAATTCTCATACAAACAAGAGTTTGTTTTATTTAACGATACCTCTAGTACACATTAATTGTTATCATCGGCTACTGGAAATCAAAGATATAGTAATTCTGATATATTTCTTTGGAAGAAACCCACTGCCACCGGATAGGCTACTCATTCCGATAAACAGTAAGGAGTCTTTTTTATGCACTTCCCCATAAGCAGGACAGCACATACCACAGCTTTTGATGAACCTACACCTTCACACGTAGACACTCTACTGCTGGAGCTACATCCCGCTCTCCCCTCATAAAAAGATAGCGCTAATACAAGCACTACAAACCTGCTAGTTCTAGGGTCATTTTCAATAATATTATACAGATTTACAATAATTTTACATATATTATTGGTTCGAACCCTGGTCTAGTCAAACCAATGACTTAAAAATTGATACTTGTTGCTTCCTAGCCAGGTTCTCGGGATTATTAGGATAGGTCAAGGACTGGTTGGCTCAGTGTCAGGATAATGTGACTGAGTGGGATATCAGGTCATTGTGCTTTCAGCCTATAAAGTCGCCATGAGTGGGCACTGTCACAAGTCGGTGCCCCTCCTGATATGACCTTAGATGTTGCTAGGACGTTAAACAACAGCAAACAAACTTATAAAATGTGTACACATGTAGTGAGTTACATTAACCTCTCCACATGCATAGATAGACATAAGTAGGTAGACTTAGAGCTTATATAGACTAAAACCAGACGGGATGGCCGAATGAGTTAGGGTGTCTGTCGCCCATGTTGGTAGACCATGGGATCGTGGGTTCGAACCCTGGGGCCGTATGCACGAATCGGGGTTAGGCTTAGCCGGAGTTAAGACACTAGCCGCGGATAGCTACCTCAGGGTAGTGGGGGGTTTGAGAAATGTGTGAATCGGGATGCACCAATGCTTTAGCCGCTGCGGTCAGCTAACCGTGAGTTTATTTATAGATTTGGGAATTCCCTCTGCGTTTTTACCCATATATTAGGCTCAAATCTATTGAATGCGATCATATTTAACAGAATTACATACACAATAAGTGACATTTTATCAATTTAACCCTAAATACGAAGCGTTATTAAGGCTACCGCCGCATTGGTGGCAATATTAATAGTTATATTTTCGAATCGGCGAAGGTACCGTAAACAAACCGCCGCTGCCGCCAGTATGGAAAGTGACGTCGATGCGGTGGCAGCGGCGATTTGTTTACATTACATTCGTCGATTTGAAAATATAACTATTAATATCGCCGCCAATGCGGCAATAGCCTTAATAACGCTTCGCATTTAGGGTTAAATTGATAAAATTTCACTTATTGCATATGTAATTCTGTTAAATATGATCGCATTCAATAGATTGAGAGGCACACATGCACACTAACCGCCCCGGCTAGGCCGTAAACCCAACTCGGAAAGTGGTATAGCTTAGCCTAGGCTAAAGTATGCGGTTAGCGCTGGCACCGATTGGTGCATACCGATTATGCACATTTTGCGGGCCGGAGCTACACTAGCCACGGTTAACGCCCTAACACCGATTGGTGCATACGGCCCCAGGTCGAGTCAAACCAATGACTTAAAAATTGATACTTGTCGATTCCTAGCCAGGCGCTTGTCATTATTAGGATAGGGCAAGGACTGGTTGGCTCAGTGACAGGATAATGTGACTGCGTGGGATATCAGGTCATGGTGCTGGCGGCCTGGTCTCCCAGTGGGGCAGACCTATAAAATCGCAATGAGTGCGCACTGTCACAAGTCGGTACCCATCCTGATATGACCTTAGATGTTGCTAGGATGTTAAACAACAAACAAACATATATAGACTAATGCTTGGGCCACTCACCTTGGAATGCCAGAAAAGTGGGTTCGAATACCGCTCTAGGCATAAAGTTACCGTTTGTTGCAACACCAATACGATAATAGATAAGGCCTGGAGAGTCGTTATCAAGCCATCGTTAGCAGCATAGAAAACAACACCACATGCCCTCCGCACCCCTCCTGCTGCTCGTCTCCCCGTCAGGTGGCGCTGGTGTGGTTTGGATTGGGCTGCACTGCGTAACCGGAAGTTACTGCGTTGGTAAATTGGCATATGCAGAACACATTATGCCTGCAGGTGCAATGTTTACCACAGAACCAGTGCCGGCAAATTCTCACTCCTAAATATCGTCTGCTCTCTGCAACTGACTGCACTGATGATTCCTGCTGTTAGAACAAAACGGAAATCCGCCTTTTTACCCAACTCAGCAAACATCCCGCCTTCTGCGGGCTCTCAATCCCCGTCCTGATATGACCTTAGATGTTGCTAGGACGTAAAACAACAACAAACAAACATCTGCGGGCTGATAATTATACGCTGGTGTGAGTTTCTGAGGGCAAACTGAATTCCAAATACCAGTTTTTTTGGCATCAGTCACCAAATGACAGCACTACCCAAAACATTAGTTCTGAAGTCCTATGTGGAATATAAGTTCTTGCCACTGCCGCCTGATGGCAGGTTGATGGAGGAAGCCGTCTACCGGAAGTGAACTGGAACCAGCGCCATCTGACCGTGGGTGTGTAACTCCGTCAGGACTGTGACCTTTGGGTTTGGTTGTTGTTTTTTCTTGATGTTTATTTGTTTGTTGTTGTTTTACGTCATAGCAACATCTAAGGTCATATCCGGGCGGGTACCGACTTGTGACTTTGCACTCATGGCAACTTGTATAGTGCTGCCCTACTGGGAGACCAGGCTGCCAGCACCATGACCTGATATCCCACTCAGTCACACTATCCTGCCCCTGAGCCAACCAGTCCTTGCCTTGTCCTAATAATGCAAAGCACCTGGCTAGGAAGCGACAAGTATCAATTTTAAAGTCATTGGTTTGACTCGACCAGCATTCGAACCCACGATCCCATGGTCTACCAACACGGTTTTTTCTTGAAGATTTATTCTGTCGATCATTGATAAGTATGAATAGACTTGTTTTAACCATTAGACAGCTGGTCGATAGAAAGCCCAAGCCTACACTTTTACTGACACAAGAGATTTTTAACCTCCCACACCAAATATACATGGTATGAGAGCAACTGGCCTTTGATAATGTTGTAAGTTATACACAGCTGTGGAAATCCAGATTGGCAGAGGTGATGACATGGAGAATCGAACCACTGACTTTCAGATAAGGGAGTCCTACCTAGAAAAGGACAAGCATGAAGCCAATGACGGTAGGTTTATTTGAGTACAGGGCCTGCAGTCACGTGACGGGCAATGTTGACCAATCACGGAGGGCGTATTCGATTAATCAACTCGGGTCACCCAAGCTACTTTTTGGCGCATGCCCACATCCTACAGACTCGGGTTGAATAAACGAACACGTTCTCCATGCTCGGGGTGGTAAAAATGGTCGCTCAATCCAAAATTTGTTCCTTTTTTCTTTTTTAAATAACAGATATAACTACAGCAAAATAGGATTTAAAGTATTTTTTGATTGCATATATTAGTTATATTTCCATTTCATTAATCTGATTTATTTTTAAAAAAACAACAACAAAAAACAACACCTACATAGGACTTGTACTGCCACAGGACGGTACCAGCACAAAGGTGACGTCATCACTCCTAGACAACCCCAGCAAAAGATGTGGGATACTGGGGTCGGGACTTTTTGCACATGGCCTGTGTATCTATCGACTCCACTTGCGGTGTTCGATTTGAAATTCTAGCAACTCGGGTGACCCGAGACGCCCGGGTCGTGTTAATCGAATACGGCCGGAGAAGGTCAGTCGGGAATTAGGTCAAGCGTACACTTTTTTCACAGGACTCAAGCATGTTAACTTGGCATTGCGCAAGCTGATTGTTCTCCGCACTTTGGTTTGGGAACTTATGTTTCAAGAACAGATCCAATAGTCGGTTTTCTGGTGTATAACTAACTCCATATGCGAATATTATTATTTTGAATGAAGTCCACTTATTGTTCATGGCTGCTATTAACCTATATATACGTGTGTGTTGCTATATATAAATGCGGTTAATTAATATACGGAGGCCGCAAAGGACGATATACGACTGAGTGCTATTATTATATAAATATTTACTTGCGGGCCATGGGGCCGATCTGCTCCCGCCTGTAGGAGGGGCCGTTCTTATGTTTGTATATAGTGATGGCCCCAGACTGATAAGAAACAGAGCCAAACACAGATCATATGAGAGGAGTACCGAGTACATGAAGGCAAGGGAATGGAATACGCTGGGAGTAGAATAAAGAAGTACAAGGACAATAGAAACATATAAAACATTAAGCAAAAGAAAGCTAAATGCAGTGCTAGACTAATAAAATGAATTAAAAAAGAAAAAGAAAGATGGATAAATAAATAAATAGAAAATACACTGATAATCCATGCAAAGTTTTACATACAAAAGGTCAACTTTAAACTTAAAATCAAACCTAATGACCACTAACTAACACAGCAAGGTGAAGACATTCAGAGAAATTAACTATTGGTAACCAAACAATTATCCCATGTAGAACAAACAAACTCACAGAGGTTTGGGGGATGTGGGAGAATGCTTACAAACAGAGAAAGCACGCATGCAGTAGTTAGCTACACAATAACTGAAAGTGATAAAAAGAAGGGGAGTCACAAGACTATTACTGTATAGCAGCAAAAACAAGTCATTAGACTTAACCGTTATGGGCAGCATAAATACACCCATCACCAAAAAATATATATATATATATATATATATATACATACATACTCGCTTTGATATCTGCTCATTACACTGTGTGCCTTAGCTACTCGCTTCGTGCCCCAATTACGGGGGGGGGGGGGGAGGGAGGGGTACCGAGTGGTCAGAACAAGAAGTGAATGATTTCACCTTTACAGGGTCACGTGATCGTGCCGATTAGGTGAATTAGGAAGGATTAGTTCGTGGGGGTCGAGGCGGTGTGGGCAGATCGGCGCAGTGTAGTGGCGGAGCAGTTGGCATGAGGGCTGACGAGACCCGATTGACTAGGACTTTTGGTCCGTATTCGATTAACACTACAACTGACCAGCATTGAAAACAAGCCTGGGTACCCGGGCTTATATGCTATGGACAGTGTAAAAACAGCCTCAATAAAAAAATAATAATTAAAAAAACAGGACCCGGGCGACTCGGGTCACTCGAGTTGCTAGAATTTCAAATCGAACACCGTGAGTGGAGTCAACAAATACACGTGCCATGTTTAAAAAGTCTCTTAGCTGGGGTTGGCTAGGAGCGATGATGTCACATTTGTGCTGGTACCTGTAGGATAACAGCTACCAGTACAAGTCCTACCTGTTGTTTAAATGCTTCTTTTTATTTTTAATAACCCAGATTGATTAAATGGAAATATAAATAAACTATGCAATCATAAAATACTTTAAATCCTATTTTGCTGTGGTTATATCAGTTATTGGAAAAAAAAAAGTTTTGGATTTAGCCACCATTCCACCCTGAGCATGGCTAAGCATGTTCGTTTATTCAACCCGAGTCTGTAGCATGTGCGCATGCGCCAAAAAGTGGCACGGGTGACCCGAGTGGATTAATCGAATACGCCCCTCGATGAAAGTTCAACCCATCTGAACAGGATAGGGCGGAATAGGATAGAACAGGACAGGGAGTGAGCAGCATTGTGGAGATGGGCACGGGCCGGGTGTACCCGGGGGCCCAGCGGCCGGGCGTGCCGCCTTACCCAGGCCCGCATGGCCTTACACCAGCCCGCCCGGCCTCACACCGGGGCGCCCGGCCTTACACTGGCACGCCCAGCCTTACCTTACACTGGCACACCCGGCCTTACATTACACTGGCACCCCTGGCCTTACACCGTTACGCCTGGCCTTACACCGTCACGCCGGGCCTTACACCGGCACGCCCGGCATTACACCGGCATGCCCGGCATTACACCGGAACACCTGGCCTTACACAGGCATGCCCGGCCTTACCTTATACTGACACATCCGGCCTTACACTGGCACGTCCGGCTTTACCTTACACTGGCACGCTAGGACTTACCTCACAATGGCACACCTGGCCTTACACTGGCATGCACGGCCTTACACCGGCATGCCCAGCCTCATACCTGCATGCCCGGCCTCATAGCAGCATGTCCGGCCTTACACCAGCATGCGCAGCCTCATACCGGCATGCCCGGCCTTACACCGGCATGCCCGGCCTTACACTGGCATGCCCGAACTCACACCGGCACACCAGGCCTCATACCAGCATGCCCAGCCTCACGCCACCACACCCGGCCTCATACTGGCACACCCGGCCTTACACCGGCATGCCTGGCCTCATACCGGCATGTCCAGCCTCATACCAGCACACCTGGCCTCATACCGGCATGTCCGGCCTCATACCAGCACGCCTGGCCTAATACTGGTATGCCCGGCCTCACACTGGCATGCCTGGCCTCATACTGGCATGTCCGGCCTCATACCGGCACACCCGGCCTCATACTGGCACCCCTGGCCTTACACCGGCACGCCCTGCCTTACACCGGCACACCCGGCCTCATACCGGCACGCCCGGCCTCATACTGGCACACCTGGCCTTACACCAGCACGCCCTGCCTTACACCGGCACACCCGGCCTCATACCTGCATGCCCGGCCTCATACTGGCATGGCTGGCCTCACACCGGCACGCCCTTCCTTACACCGGCACGCCCGGCCTCATACCGGCATGCCCGGTATCACACCGGCACACCCGGCCACATACTGGCACATCCGGCTTGATACCGGCACGCCCTGCCTCACACCGGCATGCCCGGCATCATACCGGCATGCCCGGCCTCACACCTGCATGCCCGGCATCACACCGGCACGCGCAGCATCACACCGGCACACCTGGCCTCATACCGGCATGCCCGGCATCACACCGGCCGGCTTTGCCTTACACTGGCACGCCAGGCCTTACCTCACAATGGCACACCTGGCCTTACACTGACATGCATGGCCTTACACCAGCACGCCCAGCCTCATACCGGCATGCCCAGCCTCATAGCGGCATGCCCGGCCTTACACCGGCATGCGCAGCCTCATACCGGCATGCCCGGCCTTACACCGGCACACCCAGCCTTACACTGGCATGCCCGGACTCACACCGGCACGCCCAGCCTCATACCAGCATGCCCAGCCTCACACCAGCACGCCCGGCCTCATACTGCCACGCCCGGCCTCAGAACGGCATGCCTGGCCTCATACCGGCATATCTGGCCTCATACCGGCACCGGAACACCTGGCCTTACACCGGCATGCCCCGCCTTACCTTATACTGACACGTCAGGCCTTACACTTGCACGTCCGGCTTTACCTTACACTGGCATGCCAGGCCTTACCGCACAATGGCACACCTGACCCGGCCTCATACTGGCATGCCCGGCCTCACACCGCCATGCCTGGCCTCATACCGGCATGTCCGGCCTCATACCAGCACTGGAACACCCGGCCTCACACCGGCATGCCTGGCCTCATACCCGCATCTCCGGCCTCACACCAGCACACCCGGCCTCATACTGGCATGTCCGGCCTCATACCAGCACACCCGGCTTAATACCGGTATGCCCGGCCTCAGACTGGTATGCCTGGCCTCATACTGGCATGTCCGGCCTCATACCGGCACACCCGGCCTCATACTGGCACCCCCGGCCTTGCACCGGCACGCCCTGCCTTACACAGGCACACCCGGCCTCATACCGGCACGCCCGGCCTCATACTGGCAGACCCGGCCTTACACCGGCATGCCTTGCCTTACACCGGCACACCCGGCCTCATACCAGCATGCCCAGCCTCATACTGGCACGGCTGGCCTCACACCGGCACGCCCTTCCTTATGCCCGGCCTCATACCGGCATGCCCGGCATCACACCGGCACACCCGGCCACATACTGGCACGTCTGGCCTCACACCGGCACGCGCTGCCTCACACCGGCATGCCCGGCATCATACCGGCATGCCCGGCCTCACACCTGCATTCCCGGCATCACACCGGCACGCCTGGCATCACACTGGCACACCTGGCCTCATACCGGCATGCCCGGCATCACACCGGCACGCCCGGCCTCATACCGGCATGCCCGGCATCATTCTGGCATGCCCGGCCTCACAACGGTACACTCAGCTTCATACCGGCACATCTGGCCTCATACTGGCATGCCCAGCCTCATACCAGCATGTCCGGCCTCATACCAGCATGTCCGGCCTCATACCGGCACACCGGCATGCGGCATGCCCTGCCTTACACCAGCACACCCGGCC
The DNA here is from genome assembly GCA_030323885.1 of Branchipolynoe longqiensis. Lineage (NCBI taxonomy): Eukaryota > Metazoa > Annelida > Polychaeta > Phyllodocida > Polynoidae > Branchipolynoe > Branchipolynoe longqiensis. The sequence goes on along the minus strand of CM059193.1, from coordinate 62,451,311 downwards.
TCATACCAGCACGGCCGGCCTCACACCGGCACACCCGGCCTCATACCGGCATGCCTGGCCTCACACCAGCACACCCGGCCACATACTGGCATGTCTGGCCTCACACCAGCACGCCCGGCCTCACACCGGCACACCCAGCCTTACACCGGCATGCCCTGCCTCACACCAGCACGCCCGGCCTCATACCGGCACGCCTGGCATCATACCGGCATGCCCGGCCTCACACCAGCATGCCTGGCCTCATACCGGCATGTCTGGCCTCATACTGGCATGCCTGGCCTCATACCGGCACATCTGGCCTCATACCGGCATGCCCGGCCTCATACCGGCACACCCTGCTTTACACCGACACGCCCTGCCTTACACCGGAACACCCTGCCTTACACCGGCACACCCGGCCTCACACCGGCATGCCCGGCCTTACACCGGCATGCCCGGCCTTAGACCGACACTCCCGGCCTTACACCAACCCAGCCACCATGCCTTACACCCAACCACCCACCCAGGCCTTACACCCACCCACCCGGTGTGGCGTGCTCAGCCATGTCCCGTGCTCAGCCGTGTACCTATACTCAAACTCAAGGCATTGTCAGTGGTCGTGAGTAATTTTCATACAGAAAATACAGAACAAGTGAGATATCTCTAAAACCACACCACCTATTAACAAATCGCTTGGTACACATATAGAAAACATCTTCACCAAAAAGATTATATTAAATTTATAATGTTAGGGTTCTTGATTTCTATTAATTTTGATTAAAACTAATGTTTTGCACTGCGCGTACCATCAAACTCAAGGCATTGTCAAAGGTGGTGAGCAATCTTCATACAGAAAATCCAGGAAAGGTGAAATATCTCTAAAACCACACCACCTAGAAACACATCGCTTGGTAAACATATAGAAAACATCTTTACGAAAAACATTATATTAAATTTATAAGGTTAGTGACTTACGACCATTGACAATGCCTTGAGTTTGACTATAGGTACACGGCTGAGCACGGGACACGGCTGAGCACGCCACACCGGCATTACACTAGAACGCCCGCAGGGACACCCTGACCGCGTTGCATCCTGGGAGAACTATCTTCCCTTATCAGCCAATGACGGTCGCGTGTTTACAGATATGTTCAAATGGCCGCATTCCGTATCAGCTGCTGGTGTCGGTAATACTGCAGCGCAAACACGGTGAGTTACCGCACATACTTCTGTCATGATATATCTGAGCTTATGATATAGCACGATATTTGAGGTCACCACCTACTTCTGGCTATTTCGAAGTTTAGGGTGCGGATACTCTGCTTTTTCAGTTTAGCTTTGAGTTGTTACATAATGCTAGAAGACTCACCCAAGTTCTTTCATCATTTCATCACGTAACTCAAATATGTACATACCCTTTTTCTAGTGATTTACTAGTTTAATTTATGTTGTGGTTAACAAAATAGGCATGATCTCACATTTCGATCTTCAATCCAGCCAAATTAATGAATTATGCAAATTAAATTTATTTAGTCCCATGGCTTTTAGTTTCTGCCATAAGTGTAGCTAAATATGTTAGATTAATCATTATGATCTACTTTAATTTCATTATTATGGTCTTTAAAGCTGCATAGTCCGATGAAATATCAAATTTTCAAAACCAAGCAAATTATCTAGATTTGATTTTACATATCTAACTTAGAAAGTGATGCACTTATTAAGCATTAATTTCTGCATAGAAAGCAATACTGAGTCAATTTAACAGAACGTGTTACTGCAGAAGTCTATTATGGTGTCAGAGTTTTGGCAAGCTTGCCAAACCATATTTTTCAATGTTTGCACTTAAAATATCTCAAAAGCTTACCATTTAAAATAAAAGTAATTTTGAACTAATGTAAAGTAGATACTAGTGATCATCTAATATATTTATCTAGAAAAAAATACAGAAATTCAAAACCATTGGAATATGCAACTTTAACTTGAAGTAACCTTTGCTTAAAGTTGCATACTCCGATGGTTTTTAGTTTCTGCTATTTTTCCGAGATAACTATATTAAATTGATTGTCATAAACTACCTTACTTTAGTTTGAAGTGACTTTTGTTTTAAATGATTAAGTTTTGAGATATTTGAAGTGCAAATATGTTGAATTAGTTTAGACAAGCTTGCTAACACTTGGACACCATAGGCCTCAGTAGTAACATGTTCTATTATCTTTATGCAGTATTCCAATCTATGTGGCAACAACTGTTTAATAAGTGCATCATTATCTAAGCTAGATATGTAGAATCAATTTTAGATAGTTGTTTTGGTTTTGAAAATTTGATGCTTCATCGGACTTAAATAAAAGATTCACCCTTGCAGTACATGGGTGAACGACAACGTAGTGTACATACGACCGAAAATAGCTTTAGTATGGAACATGAAGTAGAAACTGTGGTTCCAGGATCAAATGGCTACATATATATAGGCACAGAGTTGGTGAAATGTGCGAGAATGCAAAATGACACAATGGCGGTGCTAGAACGCCATCGATTTCACTTTTAAATCTTATTATACTAGATATTTTATTATATTTTTCAACTCAAAGGTAGCGGGTAAATATGAAGACATATACAAAGAATAAATGTTGCTTCATAGATTGTGAAACAAGGCTCTCATAAAGACTTAGTTCATTAGCCCGATTTTTCTACCGTTTTTATATAAGGCTGGTCTTCACCCGTGTACTGCGAGTACCGGGTGAATCCTTTATCTACATCGGACTATGCAGCTTTAAAAGAATTAACTTTGGAGCTGTGTGAAGAGAAGACATGCCAAATCTATTTCTGCATGCACACTGGAATTCTCGATATCATGGGTCTCAACAGAGACAGGTTTGATTTAAGTAACCTATTGTCCTTTTTATTCAATCACTTGTTGCCTTGATTGGCGCGCGGAATTACTAGAATATGGCAAAGACATGTGGAGTCAAAGTTAGTATAATGTGACTGAGTAGTGATTACATGTCATAGTGCTGTCTGCATGGTCTCCCAGTGGAGCAGCACTATAAAGTCGACATAAGTGAGAACTCTCACAAGTCGCTATTCGTCCTAATGTGAACTTAGATCTTGCAACGACATGAGAACAAAGCAATGGATTTGCAAATGACTAAATATATGTACCAAATATTAAGGGTGGGTGAATAGTGTGATTCGAACTAGAGCCCCTGTGAAGAATCCTCCAGGTGGAACTAAGTGCCATCATATGGGGAATAACAAGTCTCAGTATCGAGAAGAGCATGGGAACCAGGCTAGAACCCAGGGAACCAGGATAGTGGTCCAGAACCCAGGATAGTGGTCTGAACGTGTCCCCAACAATCACCGACACCCTTACCCTTACCGACACCCATACCATTGCATTTACCATTAACCTTACCCATACCGACACTCTTTCCGATACCCATACCAACAACCTTACCAACACCAATACCCTTTACCTTTACCCTCACACTTACCCTTACCGATACTCATACCAACACACTTACCCTTACCGACACCCATACCCTTACATTTACCTTACCCTTACCCTTACCCTTACTGACACCCTTACTGACACCCTTACCGACACCCATACCGACACCCTTACCCTTAGCGACACCCATACCATTACCTTTACCCTTACCCTTACCCTTACGGACACCCTTACTGACACCCTTACCATTACCCTTATCATTACCCTTACCCTTGCCCTTACCCTGACTGCTTCCCTTACCGACACCCATACCATTACCTTTATCCTTATCCTTATCATTATCATTATCATTATCCTTACTCTGACCCTTACCCTTAGTCGTACCCTTACCAACACCCTTTCCAACACCCTTACCAATGCTCATACCCTTATCCTTATCCTTACCCGTATCCTTACCAATACCCTTGCTATTACCCTTACTATTACCCTTACCACATCCCACCCACAGCCATGTGAGCCGCATAATCTGAACGTTACCCATTCTCAACAAAATCCCCCCCCCCCTCCGTCTCCTGGTCCCCTTTCCCTACCCTTTGACTCCCATCTCCTTCCTGTTCCTCCTATCCTTCCTCCCTTACCTCTCTTCCTGCCTCCTGCCTCCCTTTCACCGTCCTCTCCATCCTCTTCCTCCCACATACCCCCTCCTCCCAGCCCTTCCCCTGTATTCCCCTCTTCCTCCTTCCTCCCCTTCCTCACTGCTCCCTCCTCTCAACTTTCCGTTCCCATCTACCTCACCGCCCTCCCCCCCCCCCCCCCGTGTACCCCATCTCACTACTCTCACACGTCATCTCCACTACTCCCACGTCATCCCTCCTGCCTCCTCCCGCCCCTGCTCCTCCTGCCTCCCCCCTCTCCTGCCTCCTCCTCGCCTCCTCCCTGCCTCCTCCTGTCCTCCGCCTGCCTCCGCTCTCCTGCCCTCCTCCCTCCTGCCTCCTCCTGCCTCCTCCTGCCTCCTCCTGCCCCGCCTGCCTCCGCCTGCCTCCTCCCCTGCCTCCACCTGCCTCCGCCCCTGCCCCCCTCCGCCTCCGCCTCCTCCTCCTCCTCTGCCTCCCCTCCTCCTGCCTCCTCCTGCCTCCTCCTGCCTCCTCCTGCCTCCTCCTGCCTCCTCCTGCCTCCTCCTGCCTCCTCCTGCCTCCTCCTGCCTCCTCCTGCCTCCTCATGCATCCTCCTGCATCCTCCTGCATCCTCCTGCCTCCTACTGCCTCCTCCTGCCTCCTCCGGCTCCCTCCTCTCTCCTCCTGCATCCTCCTGCCTCCTCCTGCCTCCTCATGCCTCCTACTGCCTCCTCCTGCCTCCTCCTGCCTCCTCCTGCCTCCTACTGCCTCCTCCTGCCTCCTCCTACCTCCTCCTGCCTCCTCCTGCCTCCTACTGCCTCCTCCTGCCTGCTCCTCCCTCCTCCTGGCTCCTCTTCCCTCCTCCTGCCTCCTCATGTCCCCTCCTGCCCCCTCCTGCCTCCTCCTGGCTCCTCCAGCCTCCTCCTGCCTCCTCCTACCCCTCATGCCTCCTCCTGCTTCTTCCTGCCTCCTCCTCCCTCGCCCTGCCTCCTCCTGCCCCTCTGCATGCCCCTGCCTCTCTTGCCTCCTCCTTCCCCTCCTGCCTCTTCCTGCCTCCTCCTCCCCCCGTCCTGCCTCCTCCTGCCCCTCCTGCCTCCTCCGCCCCCTCCTCCTGCCTCCTCCTGCCCCTCATGCCTGTCCTGCCTCCTTCTGCCTCCTCCTGCCCCCTCCTGCCTCCTCCTGCCCCCTCCTGCCCCTTCCTCCTCCTGCCCTCCTCCTCCTCTCCCTCCTCCCCTCCCTCCTCCTCCCGCCCTCCCCCTCCCCCCTCCTCCTGCCTCGTGCCTTCTGCTTCATGCCTTAATCCCTACCCATCTTCCTCCCCTCTTCCCCCTTCCTCTCCCCTCCATCACTCCTCCGCCGCCCCCTCCCACTCCCCCTCCTCTACCCGAGCTCCATACCTTAGGAAATAACGCCTGACATTCCGTTCTTATATTTTTCTTTCATTTCTCCAACTACAAACACTGGCGCCCCTTGGTGAAATGTTAGAGAAACACAGGCCCTCAAAGTGTTTTGTGCTTCACCTGAGAGCTGCCCATCAAACCTGTCGTTTCTCTCACGTCAGCTTGTTTTCCTCGGAATTCAGACAGCGTTAGTTAAATGTAGCCTCGGCGAAGGTGTATTCCACTGTGCACCTTATTAGTAAGAAACATGCTTCTACGAATTTTGGCCGACTGGGTGGGCCACTGTCGCAGTTTAAAAAGAACCCGGCTTAAAACAGAGCTTTTCACAATACACATGCGTCAAAGTCAAATGGCAAACCTGAAATCTTAACTGAATTTCTGGCTCGTGAAGGATCTCTCTGGAAATAATTGTAATCACTGTAGAGACTATTTCATGCTTGATAGTATATATTTTCTTCTGGACTAACAAGTAACCAAGCAATTAACAAGGTATTAAACATGGGTACAATCTCAATCGGGCAATGAAGCTGCTACCGCCTCAAATATAACGTCCTTCTGCTTTTTTTATTTTCCAATGTTGGCAACCCTAGCTGAGGCCACTCTTGAAACACACCACTAAGCTGAATAGGTTTAGAGCTGTGCAACTCCCTACACAATATGGGAGAAGAGTGCCCTGACATAAACACGGGAGCAAAACATAGTTCAGGCGGTAGAGTGTCAACATGTGAATGTGTGGATCATCCGATCGATCCTGCCTCTTCCACCCAGTGATCCACAACTGGTTCATCAAAGGCTGTGGTATGTGTCGTCCTCTCTGTGAGAAAGTGCATATAAAAGACCCCTTGCTTCTTATCTGAAAGGACCAGACGGGATGGCCGAATGAGTTACAGCGCCCGCTTCCCATGCTGGTAGATCGTGGGTTCGAACCCTGGTCGAGTCAAATCAACACCTACGCAAATCAAAAATTGATACTTGTCGCTTCCTAGCCAGGCACTCAGCATCAATAGGATAGGGCAGGGACTGGTTGGCTCAGTGTCAGAATAATGTGACTGAGTGGGATATCAGGTCATGGTGCCAGCGGCCTGGTTTCCCAGTGGGACAGCACTATAAAGTCACCATGAGTGCACACTGTCACAAGTTGGTACCCATCCTGATATGACCTTAGATGTTGCTAGGACTTAAAATAACAACAAACAAATGTATCTGAAAGAGTAGCCAATAGAGCACTTATGACAGACAACCTTTGATGAGGCAGTTGTGGACCAATGATTGTAATAAGCATGGCAGTATCTAAGTTGGACCTAACTTGGATATGTAGCATCAATGATTTAGTTTTGAAAATATTACACTTTGATTGTGTTATGAAACGTTGAGCTAATTGCAGCTCACAATTGCCAATGTTGTCTATGAGCACCTTTTGTTTGTAGACATCGGCTATTGGTGGTGTCTATGAGCGCCGGGCTGAGGGTAGGAAGCTGGCGGTAGCGGCACAGGTGTGTCAAGTCAAGGCGAGGGGAAGCTGCTATAAAAACAGCTCACCTGTAAAGAGAGACGCCTTATCGCACCAGTCTTATCGAGGCGCCGTCAGATGGTAGCACCGTCTGACACGGCGCCACGTGAGGTGGTAGGAAAAGGGGGTGGGGGTGGCAGGTGAGTGGTGGGTAGAACTAAGTGATGGGGAAGGTGAGTAGTGGGTGGCAGGTGAGTGCTGGGTGGCAGGTGAGTGGTTGGTGGCAGGTGAGTGGTGGATGTCAGGTGAGTGGTTGGTGGCACTAAGTGATTGGGAAGGTGAGTAGTGGGTGGTAGGTGAGTGACAGGTGAGTGGTAGGTGACAGGTGAGCAGTGGGTGGCAGGTGAGTGGTGGGTGGCAGGTGAGTGGTTGGTGGCACTAAGTGGTTGGGAAGGTGGGTAGTGGGTGGTAGGTGAGTGGCAGGTGAGAGGTGAGTGGCAGGTGAGTGGTGAGGGACAGGTGAGAGGTAGGTGGCAGGTGATTGGGGGGTGGCATTAAGTGATTGGGAAGGTAAGTAGTGGGTGGTGAGTGACAGTTGAGTGGTTGGTCGCAGGTGATTGGGGGGGTGGCACTAAGTGATTGGGAAGGTAAATAGTGGGTGGTATGTGAGTGACAGATGAGTGGTAGGTGACAGGTGAGCAGTGGGTGACAGGTGAGTGGTGGGTGGAAGGTGAGTGGTGGGTGGCAGGTGAGTTGTGGATGCCAGATGAGTGGTGGGTGGCAGGTGATTAGTGGGTGGCAGGTGAGTAGTGGTGGATGGCAGGTGAATGGTGGATGGCAGGTGAGGGGTGGGTAGCAGGTGAGTGGAAGTGAGTGGTGGGTGACAGGTGAGGAGTGGGTAGCAGGTGTGTGATGGGTAGCATGTGAGTAGTGGGTAGCAGGTGTGTGATGGGCAGCAGGTGAGTGGCAGGTGAGTGGTGGATGGCAGGTGAGTGGTGGGTAGCATGTGAGTTGTGGGTAGCAGGTGAGTGGTGGGTGGCAGGTGAGTGGTGTATGGCAGGTGAGTGGTGGCTAGCAGGTGAGTGCTGGGTGGCAGGTGAGTGGTGGGTTGCAGGTGAGTGGTGGGTGGCAGGTGAGTAGTGGGTAGTAGATGTGTGGTGGGTAGTAGGTGAGTGGTAGGTGAGTGCCGGATGGCAGGTGAGTGGTGGGTAGCATTTGAGTTGTGGGTAGCAGGTGAGCAGTGGGTGAATATGAGTGGTGGGTGGCAGCTGAGTGGTGGGTGACAGGTGAGTAGTAGGTAGTAGATGTGTGGTGGGTAGCAGGTGAGTGCTAGGTGAGTGATGGATGGCATGTGAGTGGTGGGTAGCATGTGAGTTGTGGGTAGCAGGTGAGTGGTGGGTGGCAGGTGAGTGGTGGGTGGCAGGTGAGTAGTGGGTAGTAGATGTGTGGTGGGTAGTAGGTGAGTGGTAGGTGAGTGGTGGATGGCAGGTGAGTGGTGGGTAGCATGTGAGTGGTGGGTGGCAGGTGAGTGGTGGGTGGCAGGTGAGTGGTGGGTGGCAGGTAACTGATGGGTAGGACATGACGGTTGGTGTATGGTGTGAGGTTTTGTGAGAGAGACTGCACTAGAGCGCAAAAGATATTCTAGACAGGGCAATAACATGCGAAAGAGCGAGAGGCGAGAGGGCGCACAAGAAGACAAAGCCTGAGAGGCAACGAGAGGCGTGAGAGAGAGTGAGAGATCCTAATAGAGAACAGCCGGTGCGAGAGATAACAGTGGCGGTTGAAAGAATGGAGAGAGAGGGCAGGAGAGAACACAAGAACGCAAGAACATGATCCAGGCTCAGCCTTCACTGCGCAAATAGAGGAAGTACCCAGTGACCCAGGACAATTCACTGGGCACTTCCGGTTAGTGGTTAATAATAAGATGAAGACCTCGCGAATCACCACATGGTGATGGTGAGCTCTGTAATAAAAAATAAAAGAAGATTGTTGAGTTTAAGTATGGCGGTGATTGTCAAACAATGGCGGTGTTTGGTTTGGCAGCCTGCCGCTGTAACCTGGATGTCGCCACCAATGTGCGACCTTGTTCTTGGAATCCATTACAGCCTCGCCCCTCCTTGTCCTCCCCATTCAGAGAATATGCGCATATATTAAAGTTGCACAATGGTTTTGAACATCTAACATTTCCTTTAAATCATATATTTGTTGATCGTTGTGATCTACATTGGCGCATAATTTCCGAATTGCGGTTGATTCGATGAGGGGAGCCGGGTACCCACCATGCCCCAAGCGGGCAGGACGAACATCACCGTAACCGAAACCCCCCCCCCCCCCCCCCCCCAGCTCCAGCCATTCAGTTTTGCTTGGCTGTTGGACAATCAACTCTACCACACCCACACACACAACCCTCTATTTTAAGGACTATTTCATAGGGGTCGGCTCCGGCGGCCTCAGACCACCCAGCGATCGGGGAGGCCCCCATCGACATCGATGCCGTTGACTTACTCCCCCCATTGTACCTTCATAACATGCAAATAAATTAACCTTTCTCCCAATTGGTCTCCGGCTTCCCTCATTCGAACCACTTAGAATAGAGTAACCTCATATTCTTTTAAATAGCTGTCTGCAAAGGTATTATTTTGAAGCGAACACATTAAAGATAAATTTGGTGTGAACATCAAAATACTGTACATCATAGGCTTGTGTGCTATGCAAAGGAACGGGTTCTAATACATAGAATTATATATGTGGGTAGTTTTACCCAAAAACAGTGTTTTATTGGTGGATACATTACTTTGTTTGGATATTTCTAATTTCCTATTGGCCTGTGATGGGTACAGTGTCGGGATATGCTGCAAGTGGATTGGTGCTAGGCTAAATGGATTGGATCATATTCAGTATTTATATTCACATAAGCAACTAGGCAGCATTTCCTCCAGAGTCTGACATGAGGGGGCGCCCACCCGGCAATACCCGACAGCTGGTAGTGGGGGGGGGGGGGGGGCGCTCCACCAATGCGCACAAGGAAATATAGGATGTACATGTTACCCTTGCATTTATACTCACATAATTCAATATACATCAGATCTATATATATTCAAAATATGTGAGGGCAGTAAACCCCAGTATGATGCCAATAAGATTATTGTAGTAGTGGCGCTTTCAACTACACTGTACATTTTACACCGTTGCTATTTCTGAAATACCATCAGGTGACCGCAGGTTCAAGGTGGTCTATTGGTTGATTTTTGGAGTTTACGTCAGTGGCAACATTTAAGGTCATATCAGGATGTGTATCGATTTGTGACGGTGTGCACTCCTGGTGACTTTATAGTGCTGCCCCATTGGGACATCAGGCTGCTAGCACCATGACCCGATATCCCACTCAGTCACATTTTCCTGACACTGAACTAACCAGTTCTTTCCCTATCCCATTAATGCCGAATGCCAGGCTAGGAAGTGACAAGTATAAATTTGATAAGTCATTGGTTTGACTCGACCAGGAACCTAACTCATGTTCTCCCTGCATGCAAGCGAGGCCCACGCTCTACCAATTTGGCCACCGCATCCAGTGATGGTGGCCTATTTGACCCGGTGTTGGTGGCTACTCGCCAAAACAGGATGTGTGTTGTCCAGTTGTTCACTGGTAGGGCACTCTACTATCCTACCTTGGAGGTAATAAACCCGGGAATCTTAGCCACATCTAAGGGCATACCAGGACGGTAATAAACCCCAGGAGAGCAACAAAGCACTAACAATTCCTAATTAAATGACTCAAACAATATTGCAATAACATTCATATTGTACTAACAACACGCTAACATTAACTGTTCTGATCTACTTAAATCTGTCTTCTGTCACCGTCGTACCTTATCCTTCAATATATAATAACTGACGTGTATGGGCAAATCGGTGTATCTATTTCCTAGATACCAGCCTATCACTTGTGATTAAATCCATTGAATAGCATATTTATTATATATACATATCTGTATTTGAAGATATGTATATATATATATTTTACCTCAGTACTACACCTCTGGCTACTCGTAGCCCAGGAATAAGGAAGCATATCCGGGTCCAGCATTTAGCATAATCAGCTCACAGCAGGAGGACGTGTTGTGAGCAGCTCCAGCAATTTTTCTACATTTACTACAAAACCAAACAGGTTAGTATCTTTCAAACTCTATACATTGGTTTAGTTCATGTCAGCATTCACATACACATTTTCTGAAACTTTTCGATAAGATATTACTGTTTTACAGCATAGTTTCGATCATAATTGGCATGATTGAAAGAACAATGTTCGGTTATTAATTAAGCCGCCCGTTGCCGAACCAAAGACCCTATAATACTAAGATGGCTCACTCAGCATGTACTGTGTAATCAAAATGATCAAACCCACCACTTGGTGCACTGGCTGTTCTCTTGGTTAAACAGTTGCTATATTATATGTATAAATGTATATATGAATGTGAAAGATGAGTGATGATGGCGATGATGATGATGATGCTGATGCTGATGCTGATGCTGATGTGTATTTGTTCATAGCAATTTCATATTGATGTGTATTCATACTTACCTATCTATGTATAATATAACTATGTGTTTACATGTGAAACACCAACCAGCAGCCAGGCTGATCAAACCCACCACAAGGTGGCACTGCAAAATTTACATCACCATGGGAGAGAGAGGGAGTGAGCCGTCTTAGTATTATAGGGTCTTTGGCCGAGCGAAGAGATGTTTGGCAGGAGCCAGTTACATCGTTGGGGATTCATTCCCTTGGTCTCAATAAGATTCCCCATTTGTGATTTTCGTTAAGGCATACTTACCTTCGACTCCTATAGTATTTTCTTCAACTTGTTGACGAAAAGACCCACAGGTGGGAGAAGTTTATAGGTACTTAGAGTGTGGCAGGGCACCACTACACTTGTCCCTACCCCTCGTTTGGATCAGTTGATTACCCATACCATCGTCCTGCGACTGTCTTTTAGCCATACGCCTGCGTTAAAAATTGATTTAACGCCATAAAATGCACACCTAGTATAATTATATTCTAATTATCAGTGTGCTATTCTGCCTAAAACAACGCCTAATCATTATTCTTCTTTTTACTCACAGTCTCAGAGCCATGGCTACGAAGTGGTGTAAGGCAGAGGCAACTCAGACACTCAGTGCAGATGAAGACGCCACACCACCTGCACGGGTAGGAAGGTTGCCCTCGCCAGAACAAGGGGATTCTGAGGAGGTGGGGGGTACGATACCAGCCTCGGCCCTGCTGATAGGGACCCAGATGAGCAGGTTGCCAAGCTTGTGCAACAGAAGATGGAAGAAATGTTACCATCTAGAGAGGGTACCTCAAAGAAAAGGCGAACAAAGGTTCCGCAAGACTCCGATGAGTCGGAATGGGAGGACTTTTCTGAAGGTCAGGCCTCAACAGACGATGACTCAGAGGAGGAGGTGTTTGTGTCTGCACGAAAGTGCAAACACAAAAAGAGAGACAATTCCTCAGAAGGAGATGAGTACATGAGAGCCCGTAGAAAGAAGCCCCTTGTGAAGAAGACTAGGAAAACGTCTAAGAGGAGGAGGAAACACAAGTCCTCCTCTTCGGACTCATCGTCAGACTCATCGATGATGAGTTCAGACTGTGACACAAAGCCCTCCGGCAAATATGCTAAATCATGTGGGAAAGAAACGAAAAAGTGTAAAGTGCTGAGATGCAAGAAAATACACATAACAACGCTCATGAGGAAGACCATTCAAGGCCACTTTAACACCTTCAAACCAACTGAGGTCATAATAAAGATGGCGGAGAAATTCACAGGAATTAAAGGAATTCAGGAATCCGCCATCAAAGAGATGGAACAAGTTTGAGACGGCTCTCTAGACATGCCCATCACCAACAAGATGATAGCACAGAACAAGTTCTTTTCAGTTTCTTATGATTTGAATGGAGGAATTGCGTTACTAACAGCAACCAGCAACTTCCTCTCCTACAGATGGTTTGAAAATGTATTTAAAGCAGTCTGCACAGACGCTGGAAAAGAGATGACACGGTCCAAAAATATTACGGACAATGATGGAAAGGAATACACACTATTCCTAGCACCAAAGCCCATTAAGGGCAAACCGCTAGATACGGGCAAGATGTTCGGCGAACAACTACAATACTTGTTCAAATAAGTGGAGACCAGCTCCAAGTGTGGAAAACAAATGGAAACTGACAGCATTTCAACTGATGGCAAGAAATCGGCTGACGGCAACTTAGACGCCTCAAGAAGCTGAGGCAGGATTTTCGCAACCGAAGAACTGGCTAATGAGGAGGCCGGTTCGGAACCAACTTCAGCTTCCAAGCCAGAGGAAGGGGCCAGAGGCAGTCGTTTGGCTGGACCGACGGGAACAGGCCCTTCAAGAGGGAGTTCAACACTCAGAACCTGTTCCTCCACCCAGGGAACCAATAGAAGTGGTGACTCAAACAATAGCAACTGTAACAGTAAGCAATACCTTTCAAGCTGGTAACCTCAATAACTGTCTTTCGGAATGGAATAAAGTTACAGATAACTTAAATATCCTTAGCCTAGCAGAAGGGGTAAGGATTCCGTTAACAGAAGAACCTATTGAAAATAGAATATCCTTTCCACATAGGTTTCATGGTTCAGAATGTGAAGCATTAAACAATCAAGTCCTTAAGTTTTGCAAAAAGGGCATTATAGAACCAGCACTAGACATTGCTGGGGAATTCATCTTAAATATTTTCTTAAGACCGAAACCTAATGGCTAGCCAGCATTGACCTTAAAAATGGATACTACACAGCACCCATCTATAAACATGATAGAAATTATTTAAGATTCTGTTGGAACGGCAAACTTGATGATTTCACGTGTATGCCAAATGGACTGGCCTGCTGTCCACACATTTTCACAAGGTTACTCAAACCTATTTTTTCGCTAATGCCTATGAAAGGACATATCATGTTCCCATACATTGATGATTCATTTATTGTTGGGCAAACACAACAACAACGCCAAGCGGCAGTAGATATATTATAAACTTTTACAAATTTAGGTTTCTATGTACATGAAACTAAATCAGTTCTAACGCCAAGAAACAACTAACATTTCTGGGGCTTCTTTATTGACACCATACAAATGACTATCTCGTTAACATAACAAAAAGTTGATAAATTCACAACAACAGCAAATCAATTACTACAATTGAACAAACCAAAAATACAACAAGTTGCAGTCTAGATAGGAATAATGATAGCCTGTGCACCAGCTATCTTATATGGCCAGGCCTATATCAAATCCTTAGAGATAGATAAAAACTTGGCACTGGCTCGCACTAAAGGATACTTTGAGCGGCCTATGACAATTTCGCCAGAAGGCCAAAACGATATAATTTGGTGGCTTTCACACATAAACAACTCACCCAACCCAATTAGGAATGGAGAGCCTAACAGTATGAGCACAACAGACACTTCCTTAGAAGGCTGGGGGGCCCATAGAGACCAACAGACGTCAGGTGGGCGTTGGATGGAAGATGAAATCTCTGACCACATTAATGTATTAGAGCTTAGAGCCATTTATCTAGGACTCCACATTCTGATTCACATCCCTAAAAATCATGTAAGAGTTCTAACATATAATGCAACAGCTATGGCTTAGATTTGTAATAAGGAAGGGACTCGCCCCAAACCATATAACAATCTGGCTAAACTCATTTGGGATTGGGCAGAGAAACACAAAATATGGCTAACAGTAGCACATATTACAGGCAGCCAAAACACTTCCATGACCATTTAGAATGGTCATTGAACCACAACATTTTCGACAGTATTTGTCACAAATGGGGCAAGCCAGACATTGATCTTTTTGCATCACCCAACAACAAAAAGTTACCAAAATATGTGTCTTGGCATCCAGAGCCAGAAGCCTGGAGAGTAGATGCATTTTCATTAATTTGGAATAATAAATTCTATTACATATTCCCCCCATTCACCATTATCATCAGAGTGGCCAGGAAGATCAAGATGGATCACAGCCACACAGTACTGATAATACCAGCATGGATAACACAACCATGGCTAGCGGCAATAACATCAGCAGCAAAAGACTTGATGAGCTTCCCAAGGGAAAGGAAGAACCTTCAACATCAAGGACCACTAACAGTCCACGGAGACGCGTCGATGACACCCCTTTTGGCATTCCTTTTCTAAGGAAACATTTAGAACAATTTGGATTAGACAAAATAACTAAAGAAAGACAATATCACATGCCTGGAGAAAAGGAACAGTGAAATTATACACAAGTTATTTAAAGAAATGGGGACTTCATTGCCTTCTCAAAGGAGTCAAACCATTAAAACCTACAATAACTCAAGTGTTACGATTTCTAAGAATATTAGAAGATGAAGGGCTAGGATTCGGTACTATTAATGCAGCGAGATGTGCCCTATCCATTATTCTACCAAGAATAGATGGACAAACCATTTGGAAACATCAGTTAGTAAACTGGTTCATTAGATCGGTGTACAAAAGAAACCCACCCAAACCTAAATACAATAGGTTTTGGGATGTATCAATAGTATTCACGTTATTCAAGTCATGGCCTAGCAACAGACATTTGTCAATGAAAGACCTAGGATTTAAATTAGCAGTTTTATTACTGCTAGTTACAGACCACAGAGGCCAGCCAAACCATTGTGGCACTTTTGAAGCTACATTTGATTTACAGACATTACTTAAATCGAATCGTACAGGGGACCCACTGTCCACAGTAGATGTTACTAGTTTTCCGGAGTATAACCGGATATGTGTAGTTTTGGCCATTAGGGCTTATATATCCAAGTCATGCCGAATCAGAAATTCCAGACAACTCCTAATCAGCTTTATATGGCCACATAGTCCACCTTACGAGAGTGTCTCTCGAGATTGCTTATCAAGGTGCTTAAACAAGCAGGAGTCAACAATGGATGCTATGAGTCTCACTCAACACATGGAGCCACAGTCTCCAGAGGAAGACAATTAGGAATCTCAGTTAAGACAATTCTTGGACGTGCTGGGTGGAAGACTGCTAGATCGTTTGCAAAACATTACAACAAACGACTGGAAAAGTAAAGCGGCGTGGCGACACGCTTACTCACCAACTAAAAGCAGGTGAGAAACAACATTAAAGTATGTACTCATATATACATAGTATGGTTGCAACATACGAGGATAAAAGGATAAAAAATGAGATTACGTCAAATTCTCCCTGGGTTCCAAGTAGCCAGAGGCGTAGTACCGAGGTGAAATAGTATAGTTATAAGAGTCTTACCTGGGTACAGATGATAGATAACTGGTGTTTTCCCGAGGTACTAGCCTCGGATATTCGTGGGTCAGGGCCCACCCACCCTACGCTACCAGAACTATAATGTTTTGCTAGAACCGAATCGAAAACACAATGAGTATCCATATAGAGTTAAATCATTTTTTATCCTAAAACGTACATGAAAGATTGCTGGACCCAGATGTGCTTCCTTCTCCCTGACCCACGACTATCCGAGGCTACTACCTCGGGAAAACACCAGTTATCCACCATCTGTAACCAGGTAAGATTTCTATAACTGTACTATATATACAGTATAATCCTGTTAAACCAAGATTGGTTAATATATAGCAACACCTGCCTGGCAACATATGTATATATATATATAGAAGAAGAAAAAGGAGAGAAAACACTGTTTAATTACAATTCTTAAATGTTTGATTATTCACTTCACTGGACAGAAGACCAAAGAGAAGGTAATTTATTTGAAATTTATTAAATAAAAAGTAATGGTAACCTGCAGGAGGTTGAGCAACCTGTAGCAACCAGGTAACATGTTAGAGTTCATCAAGTACGCCTACAGGGGGCGCTGCAAGATCGAGCTCGTGTGACGAGCTAGTTGAGCAGTTCAAGTAGAGATGAGTTCAACAGTAGAGGATTAGAGGATTAGAAGATCAGCGCTCACTCAGCAACTGAGGGAGCGCTGATGGTGCTTCCTTTACTTCTAAGATTTTGGTACCGACTTGTGACAGTGCGCACTCATGTCGTCTTAATAGTGCTGCCCCACTGGGAAATCAGGCCACCGGCACCATGACCCGATATCACACTCAGTCACATTGTCCTGACACTGAGTTCACCAGTCCTTGCTCTATCCAATCTAGGAAGTAACAAGTATCAATTTTAGAGGTGCTGGCAGACTGATTTCCCAGTGGGGCAGCACTATAAAGTCGCAAGCTATTTTACAAGTCGGTACACGTCCTGATATGAGGTGTTGCCAGGACGTAAAACAACAAGAAACAAGCAAACCATGTTGCAGCACCCCAAATGACACTGGAACACCACCGACCCCTATCGAGTCTAAAGCCCCTGTCAAACCTCGCCGGATTGAGGAAACGGATAGAATCCGAATATAGTCTGTTGATATTCGTCAAAGTCCGGTATCTGTCCATTGCAAATCCATTGATATCCGGCGCGGTCCATTCCAAATTTCGATACATTTCACGTCTGAATCACACCGGACTAGAATATTTGTGTCCGGCTCTGTCCGTTTCCTCAATCCGGCGAGGTGTGATAGGGGCTTTACTGACCCTAAAGCACAAGTCACACCGACCTGGATGAGCCCCGAATATTTAGCCAGACCACCCCCGGACCACCTCCCCCCCCCCGGACTGTCCCGGACAGCCCGGATAAAATTGCTATTTTGGACATTTTGGGGCTCGCAGTCACACCTACCCAGATGACCCACCGTCTAGCCCTGGTCTAGCCCCCGGGCTATCCCCCGGTCTAGCCTCAGTCTATCCAGACCACCCCCAGACTACCCGATGTATCCACGGAGTAGTCACGGATCAGTCCTGGACTTGAAGTGGACTTGCTCCTGCTAAATATATACGAAAACGGAGCTCCTCCTGCGCTGATCCGTGCTAAACCAGGCTATGTGTGGTGATCCATGGCTAATCTGTGCTCATCCGGTTTGTCTGGGTCTTATCCGGGCAGTCCGTGGGAGGTCCGTGGCTATGTCAGGATAGTCCAGGGCTTGTCCTGGTTAAACCATTGCTAAAAAGTGGCTCATCCGGCTTTTAAAAACATCTGGACTGCCCCGGATTGCTCAGGACGGTACACAGACTACCCGCAGAGCACCCCCAGACTACCCGGACCACCCCCGATTTACACCCGGATGATGCCGGATGATGCCGGATCGAGCCCGGATTGAAATATTCCCCGGATCACCCCGGATGTTTTAAACATTTTAAAACATCCTGGGCTGACCCCGGATGAGGCCGGACCAGTCAAGGATCACCAAGGATCACCAAGGATCAGCCACGGATGAGCCACGGATCACGCCGGATCACCACAGACCACGCTAGATCACGGTCCGGGTCTCGTCCGGCCCCTGATCCGGGTAGGTGTGACCTAGGCTTAAGGGACGGCTGTGTGCTATAACACACCGATAGGCCACGAGGCAGGGGAGCTCCCAGAACGGGCGCTAACTTCTAAGTTCTAACACTTTCAGCGTCGTGTTTTTCGTGTGGAGATTCTTCTCAGGCAAAAGTAAAGCCCACCATGTTCTCATAAACTTCAACTTCTCGGGCATTCTCAACACTGAATAGAATGGGGTAGTGGGTAGGGCCCCTGCTTTTCCCAGTAAAATTAAATACCTATAAAATGTATCCTCGTGGATACCGAGCCTGGCGCTCGGTATTGCTAGGACAGGATAAGGATTGATTGGCTTGGTGTCAGGATAATGTGACCGAGTGAGATATCGTGTCAACAGTGCAACTTCGCCATGATTGCACACTGAGGCTGTACAGATATGTTGTTAGGGTATAAAACTCCAACAAGCAAACTTTTTTTGCAGATGTTTGGGATGACTAGACGGGTGGCCGAATGAGTTAGAGCGCCCGTCTCCCGTGTTGATAGATCGTGGGGTCATGCCCTGGTCGAGTCAAACCAATGACTTAAAAATTGATACTTGTTGCTTCTAGGCCTGGCGTTGGCATTATTAGGATAGGACAAGGACTGGTTTGCTCTGTGTCAGGATAATATGACTGAGTGTGATATCATGTCATGGTGCTGGCACCCTGGTCTTCCAGTGGGGCAATACTATAAAGTCGCCATGCGTGGGCACTGTCACAAGTCGGTACCCATCCTGATGTGACCTTAGATGTTGCTAGGATGTAAAACAACAACCAACAAACAAACAGAGATGTTTGACTTGACTTCTGGGTTGTTTGTAATCTTACGATGGTTACCGGTTGCAGAACTGCAACATTATAGAGAGGCTCCGATAAATCGGCCCAATCTTTTGGTGGGACAGTTGTTGAAGCTGGGGGATGTCTTTACAACGATTAAGCGATGAGTCGTTGGGGCGATCCAGAATCACTCCAGCGGTGGTTCCAGCAACAAGAACAAAGCTAGAGAAACGTAAAGGTAAAGGGCCCCACCCAAGCACACAACTCCCCTGGTCAGGGGGGGAAGTATGCCTGGGAGAAAAAAAGGGTAGAGTCTAGGAAAGAGAAATGAGGAGAGTTGAGTCAAAGGACCGTGTCTATTTGCTCTATGGTGACCAACCAGCGAGCCAAAGACACGGACACAGTAAGAGTAGAAAGTGAAATGCTGGCGGGCTCCCCCTCCTGGAACTCTTTTTAGACATATCAAGGAGGGCCAAGGCCAGCGGAGAGGAGATAGAGAGAGGTGTGGATGAAGTGCGGTCTGGGTAGCAAGATGTTTGATATAGCACAGTGCAGACATGTGCGGCCCTTGTTACCGGACAGGGTGGCCGAATGAGTAGAGCATCCCTCTGCTATTTTGGGACATCTGGAGATCCAAACCCATGAGTTTGTAGGTTCGAATCCTGGTCGAGTGAAACCAATGACTTAAAAATTGATACTTGTCGCTTCCTAGCCTAGCGCTCGGCATTATTAGGATAGGGCAAGGACTGGTTGACTCAGTGTATAATGTGACTGAGTGGGATATCAGGTCATGGTGCTGGCGGTCTGGTCTTCCAGTGGGGCAGCACTATAAAGTCACCATGAGTGCATACTGTCACAACTCGGTACCTGTCCTGATATGACCTTAGATGTTGCTAGGATGTAAAACAACGACAAATAAACAACAAACAAACAAGCACACTGTCACAAGTCGGTACCTGTCCTGATATGACCTTAGATGTTGCTAGGATGTAAAACAACGACAAATAAACAACAAACAAACAAGCACACTGTCACAAGTCGGTACCTGTCCTGATATGACCTTAGATGTTGCTAGGAATTAACACGACAAACAAACAAACAAAAGCGGCCTTGTTACCATGTATAGGCACCCCTTGCTGGAATAAAATAAATATCAGTGGCTCATGTTATTGTTGTAAAGAATAACTGTCTACTAGACATGGCTTACCAACACGCCCCCTATGCACGCTGAGCGGAATGTGTCGGTGTGCAGTTAGTACTCCTCGTTAAATGATCACATCTTCTCTTGCCGGTGTCGTATTCTCAGCGCCCGGTCATTCTCAGCGGCCTGTCGTGGCTTCTGCGCATGCGCGGATTTTTCGAACGTTGCCGCGAGCACTGCTATTTGTTTTGCTTACACTCGGCGATTCGACGCTGATCGAGCTGCTACGTTAATATCGCTTGGAATTTAAGGTTAATTTAATTAAATTTCATTATTTGAGTATGTAATTCTGTTAAATATGATCGCATTCAATAGATTTCGGCGTAATCGGTCCCTAACACTGCCGGGCACCAGCTGAGCTTGTAGCCGGCGATGCCACGGGTCTTTTGACCACGACGGGCCGCTGAGAATGACGGGGGCTGAAAATACGACACCGGTTACCCGCTCACAAGGCAGTCACGTGACATTTTCACCTGACAACTGACGCCACAGGCTGCTCTCACCTCCACCCCCCCCCCCGCTCCTCCCCCCCCCCACCCAGGTGTTGAAGGTAACTAACAATTCAGTGAATAAATCCGATTACACTTCGTCACTGCTGATTTGGCGGATTGTAAGTCTGTATCAGGAATAATTCTAGGGCACCCCCGTATGCACAGTGTCCCGTCTCCAGCATTCACAAGATCTATGTTTACACTTCCAATATCTCAAAACTTAACAATTTAAAATAAAAGTTACTTCATACTAAAGTAAAGTAAATTATAACAATAAATTTGAATAAATATTTTTCTCAGAAAAATGAGACATACTCCAAACCAATAGACTGCAATTTTTACGGTAGATGAATTTGTGTCGTGGTTTAAACCCGGATTCTGATTCATTCACCAAAATTAAATATGAACAAATATTTAAATTGTAGTAGTCTGCACTGACCTCTCAGGCAAGTAACCACATAGACAGGTAGGCATGGGTAGTATGGTAATATCAGGGAGCCTAGGTGTGTAATGGTTAGCACACTGGCCTGGAATGCAAAGTAATGTGGGTTTGAGTCCTGCTCTAGGTGCAATATTTCCCATTTTCATCAGCCCCCACAACACAGGTTGCTGTGACCGTGATTCTGTACAAACTATGCACTGTATCATTGTTCAACCTACTCTCTGTATGTATGTGTTAGTGCATTGCCTGTATGTATGTAATTGTAAGCATTAAAAGACTTACAATTCCAGGGGGACGAGTGTAGTAGCCTGCACTGACCTCTCAGGCAAGTAACCACATAGACAGGTAGGCATGGGTAGTGTGGTGATATCAGGGAGCCTAGGTGGTACAATGGTTAGCACACTGGCCTGGAATGCAAAGAGATGTGGGTTCGAGTCCAGCTCTATATGCAATAATTCCCATTTTCATCACTCCCATGACAAAATCAAGAGGTGATTGTGTGGTTACTAGGTATGGAGGTGATTGTGTGGTTAATAGGTATAGAGGTGATTTTGTGGTTAGTACTAGGTATTAAGGAGGTGATTGTGCAGCTACTAAGCATGGATAAGGTGACTGTGCAGTTACTAGGTATGGAGGTGAGTGTGTGGTTACTAGGTATGGAGGTGATTGTGTGGTTACTAGCTATGGAGGTGATTGTGTGCTTACTAGATATGGAGGTGATTGTGTGGTTACTAGGTATGGAGGTGATTGTGTGGTTACTAGGTATGGATGTGATTGTGTGGTTACTAGGTATGTAGGTGATTGTGTGGTTACTAGGTATGCATGTGATTGTGTGGTTACTAGGTATGGAGGTGATTGTGTGGTTACTAGGTATGCAGGTGATTGTGTGGTTACTACATATGGAGGTGATTGTGCGGTTACTAGGTATGCACATGAGTCTGTGGTTACTGGGTATGCAGGTGATTGTGTGGTTACTAGGTATGCAGGTGATTGTGTGGTTACTAGGTATGGAGGTGATTGTGTGGTTACTAGGTATGCAGGTGATTGTGTGGTTACTACTAGGTATTAAGGAGGTGATTGGGTGCCAATAAGTATGGAGAAGGTGATTGTGTGGTTACTAGGTATGGAGGTGATTGTAAGGTTACAACTAGGTATTAATGAGGTGATTGTGTCCCTACTAAGTATGGAGAAGGTGATTGTGTTGTTACTAGGTATGGAGGTGATTATGTGGTTACTAGGTGTGCAGGTGATTGTGTGGTTACTACATATGGAGCTGATTGTGTGGTTACTAGGTATGCATGTGATTGTGTGGTTACTAAATATGCATGTGATTGTGTGGTTACTAGGTATGCAGGTGATTGTGTGGTTACTACATATGGAGGTGATTGTGCGGTTACTAGGTATGCAGGTGATTGTGTGGTTATGAGGTATGCAGGTGATTGTGTGGTTACTAGGTATGCAGGTGATTGTGTGGTTACTACATATGGAGGTGATTGTGTGGTTACTAGGTATGCAGGTGATTGTGTGGTTATGAGGTATGCAGGTGATTGTGTGGTTACTAGGTATGCAGGTGATTGTGTGGTTACTACATATGGAGGTGATTGTGCGGTTACTAGGTATGCAGGTGATTGTGTGGTTACTAGGTATGCAGGTGATTGTGTGGTTACTACATATGGAGGTGATTGTGCGGTTACTAGGTATGCATGTGATTGTGTGGTTATGAGGTATGCAGGTGATTGTGTGGTTACTAGGTATGCAGGTGTGTGTGTGGTTACTACATATGGAGGTGATTGTGCAGTTACTAGGTATGCAGGTGATTTTATGGTTACTACTAGATATGAAGTAGGTGATTGTGTGGTTACTACTAGGTGTGAAGGAGGTGATTATGAGGCCAATGGGATGTGAGAGATGAGTGTGGGCTTCTTGAGTATAGAAGAGGTAAGTATATGCTTACCAGCTGTGAGTGTGTGGTTACTAGGTATGGACCGGGTGGGTAACAACTTAATGATGCTGCTTACATGGTATGGTCATGGTTATTGTGTCATTACCAGACATGCAACATGTGGTTGCCTGGTTACTGGCGCAATATGAATGGCATCCGATGCGAACAGTGCCCTTGTGTGCACTGGACCATGACGGATCTCCCCCCGCCCCCATACGGCTCGCACTCTCCGGGTTTTCTGTGCTGACAAATTCCCTCTCGTTCTGGATCATCAACTACCTGTTTCTACTCACCTAGGCAGTGATCCTTAGGCGGCGGCCTTGGCAACACCTGCCTTGCAAGATGTGGCATGGTTGGAAACATGTGGCATGGCTGCCAACATGTGGCACGACTGGCAAAAGCAGCTGCCTCAATCCTGAGTGGTTGTCTATTGGGTACTTACTTGCTCGTTCCTGGTTTAGCGATGTGTCAATGTGCAAGTTTACAGGGGTAAATTTTGTTGAAAATTTATACTGCGTTATCATCGATAAGTCTTAATTGCCTGGTTTTCACCATTAGAGAGTAGGTCGATAGAAAGCCTGAGCCTACACTTTTACCGACCCAAGGGATTTTTAACCTCCCACACCACATAGACATGGTGTGAGAGCAAGTGGCATTTGATGACGCTGAAAGTTATACACAGTGGTGGAAATCCAAATTGGCAGAGGTGATGGCATGGAGAATGATAGATATAAACAGCATTTACGGGCAGCACAAACACTCTGCACTTAGGTACCCTTGGTTTAGTCAAAACAAAGACATATAAATATTACTAGAATGTAGAAAGAACTGGTTGGCTAAATGTAATGTGACTGAGCAGGATGTCGGATTATAATGCAAATGCATGGTGTTGTTATATGACAGCACTATAAAGCACAATTATTTCGATCTGATTCTACATATGTAACTTATTAAACATTTGTTGCCAAATAGAAGGGAATACTGAGGTAAGGTAATAGAACCTGTTTCTGAGTTCTTAGGAAGCCTATGGTGTCAGAGTTTTGGCATGCTTGCCAAAATGAATTTAGCATGTTTGCACTTCAAATATCTCAAAAGTTAGGCATTTAAAATAAAAAGATACTTCAAACTAAAGTAAGGTAGATTATAACGATCAACCTAATATGTTCTTCTGTGGAGAAAATGACAGAAAATCAAAACCATAGGACTATGTCAATTTAAGTTGGGTGTGAAGGCAACACTGTGAAGTCATACAGTGTCAGAATTCAGGTCTAACTGCTGATAGAGAAAAAAGGAAACCTTGTTTTATTTAACGACGCCTCTAGAGCACATTGATTTTTATCATCGGCTATTGGACGTCAAACATATGGTCATTCTGACATATTTCTTTGGAGGAAACTCCTGACACATAGGCAAGGGGTCTTTTATATGCTCTTTCCTACAGAGAGCTGATGCTAGGATTGAGCCCGATAGACCCGGAGCGGGCCACACCCTTGTATAGGTAGCTGTGCAGCTGTCTTGACTCAAACTGACCTGCCCGTCTACGCCACTAGGTGGCGCCCAGCGGGATGTAAGGGCGCGCCCTATTGCTTCGTAATGAGTCACGTGGTTTGCTGCGCATCTGCCATCTGAAGACCGGGTGCGGGGGTTGTTGTACTAACAAACCAGTCCGTAACATAGAGCCAGAATAAACCACACATATGTTATATAAATTATATTATATTGTGGAATATAATATAACAGATTATATAAATATTATTGATCAAACTAACCCTTTAGCACCTACAGTGGGGCCACTCACAATTGGTTGAGCAGTCTGGACACGCTTGGTTGCTCACATGTATGCCTGCGAATGGCCGACACATGAGTGCATCACTGACTATCAGCCCCATATGCCGTGTGATTTTCCTCAAATAAATCAAATTGCTAGGCTAATATTGTTTGACCAGCCAGAGTCATTCTTTTCAACCAATCACTTATCGTATTGTCTTTATTGAGATCCAAATAATATATATGAGACTGTCTCAAAAGATGCTAAGCAAGATCGGACAAAACTTTGTCCATTGTAACGATCAACATACTATCTGCTTATGCATTTGCTCAGGATAAACTGATTTGTTTTTTAC
Source organism: Branchipolynoe longqiensis (assembly GCA_030323885.1). Taxonomy (NCBI): domain Eukaryota; kingdom Metazoa; phylum Annelida; class Polychaeta; order Phyllodocida; family Polynoidae; genus Branchipolynoe; species Branchipolynoe longqiensis. Next base: position 62,426,000 of record CM059193.1, on the reverse strand, counting down.
ATGGTGTTTCATAATCCCAATAGAATACATATTGATTTGAAGCAAATGTCATTGTGTTTTCAGTGTAACCGTTTCTTTGCTGTTTTGTGTCAATCGTTACAATGGACACAAAAAAAAGAGTTATCACCTTTTGAGACAGGCTCATATGGTATTCATAGCCAATCGCAGGGAGCATAACATGATGGTAGAAGAGGAAAGTATGTCACTTAGTATTTAGTATATAAATGGCGCAGATACATTTAGATGGCCGACGAACTGAGGGGAATCATGTCTCTGTTTATATTACCACAATTGCATTATCGAGCAAATTCATGCCTATTTTACGCACATATATATGTATATACAGATATGAATAGATGAAGAGTTCAGGCACAAAACCACATAAGCGCCACTCCAAAAATTGAGTGAAACATTTGAATGTAACTTTCAGAAAGTTCTTTTTTCTACATTCCTAAATTGTTGTTCATTGCTCCATAATCAATTCAACACAAGAATTGCGGAATTAGTAAGAATTAAAATTAGCTTCAGGTAAAAAATCTGTTACTTTAACAGCATTTTTGGCTTGGCGTTTATTGGGTTTTGCGCCTGAACTCTTCATATGTATTTATTTAGAGGACAGAGCATTGCTATGTGTTCTTTGATCATTGACATAAGCCCTGTTTACACGGGCGATTTAAAACGCCACATCTAAAACGCCTTGCCTAGATCGACTCACATTTGCCGTGTAGACGCGGTTCTGTGGCGTTTTAGGGCTGAATCGCTTCATATGAAACGCCTCATCTATACCACCTCGGGAGGTGGTTTATTTGAAGCGATTCAGCTTGTTCCCGGGCGGCGATAGTATAAAATAGTAGTGCGTGCCGGGAACAGGGGGAGCAGTAACTAATCGCTGGTTCCCGGCAGTGTTAGGGCCCGATTACGCCGAAATCTAGTGAATGCGATCATATTTAACAGAATTACAGACTCAAATAATGAAATTTAATTAAATTAACCTTAAATTCCAAGCGATATTAGCATAGCAGCTACATCTGCGTCGAATCGACGTGTGTAAACTAAACAAAATAGCAGTGCATGCCAGCTACAGGCGCCTGCTTGTTCCCGGCGCCGACACACTTTCAAACTCTGCCGTGTAAACACGCATCTAAAACGCTTCATATGAATCGCTTTGTCTAGATCGTTTCACAATTCCCCGTGTAAACACGGCTTATAGAAGTATAACACACTCCAGAAGTGTGTGGTCGTCATCGGATGAAAAGTAAAATTCTGGCACACATGAATGTGAATAATGTGAAATAGATTTAATATTTAGTACAACCTCTTTCCATTATAACTATTTTCATTGCTGGGCATGACCACAGTAGTTCAGAATAAAGAGTCTAAATGGCGCTGCTAGTAGTAGTGGATTTGAGAACCAGTAGAGAAAGACCAGCACAAATTAGAACTGTTCTTCATGAAGCTTTCAGTGTTTAGCAGGTCATCTAAACTAGTCATGCTAGTTTCAAATTTATTGTTACATTTTATGTTTATAATAGATTTACCTCAATTGTTATTTCGTTGAAATGCTTATTTGAATTAAATACAAGACAATGGGGTTGTTAAAGCTGCATAGTCCGATAGAATATCAAAATTTCAAAACCAAACCAATTATCTATATTTTATTTTACATATTTAACTTAGATACTGATGTACTTATTAAGCATTAGTTTCTGCGTAGAAGGCAATACTGAGACAATTTAACAGAACCTGTTACTGCAGCAGTCTATGGTGTCAGAGTTTTGGCAAGCTTGCCAAAACTAATTTTCCATGTTTGCACTCAAAATATCTCAAAAGTTTACCATTTAAAATAAAAGTAACTTTGAACTAATGTAAAGTAGATACTAGTGATCGATCTAATATATTTATCTCAGAAAAAATACAGAAATTCAAAACCATCAGAGTAAGTAACTTTAAGAACACAGGATGTTTGTATAAAATCACTTATTCCATTGATGTATCAATGGAATAAGTGACTGCTCATGGCTCGGTCGATTTATAAATATTAATATTGATAAAGACACAACACAAAGAACCACTATGAAAAGGTACTGCATAGAGGCAGTATATTATACCACCACATAATATGTCTTAGAGATACAAGAAGAACATCATGAAAATATATTGCGCAGACATAATGTGCAGAAAAGTGAGAGTAGTCGATCCAACGGAAAATGTGCAGCTAGTTAGTGAATGTACTTAGTGGCACCTTTCCACCGTTACGCTTACCTAGTTACTGTTGTTGGTTGTTGTTTCACGTCCTAGCAACATCTTAAGTCATATCAAAGCGGGTACCGACTTGTGACAGTGCTCACTCATGGGGACTTACTAATAGTGCTGCCCCACTGGGAAATCAGGCCCCTGGCACCATGAGCCGATATCCCACTCAGTATCATTATCCTGACACTGAGCTAACCAGTCCTTGCCCTATCCTATTAATGCTGAGCGCAAAGGCTAGGAAGTGACAAGACAGTATCAATTTCAAAGTAATTGGTTTGAATCAACCAGGCACCGAACTCCCGACCTTCTGCATGCTAGACATGCGCTCTGCCGACTACTTATTAGGCCACCGCGCTCTGTCGTTACCTAGTTACAGTGTAAAGTTAGAACTCTGCCTCGGTACATACATAACACACGGCACACCTATCACAGATTGGTACACAACTAGAGGGGCCCACATATAAGTCCAGGAAGGTCGACATGTTCCTGATCAGCACAGAATGGCCGACATTTTCCCAATTAGCACAAAATGGTCGACATGTTACCAATCAGCAGAGAATGGTGGACATGTTGCCAATCAGCGCAGAATGCTCGACATGCTAGCAATCAGCACAGAATTGTCAATATGTTCCCAATCAGCACAGAACGGTTGGCATGTTACCAATCAGCACAGAATGGTCGACATGGTAACAATCAGCCCAGAATGATCGACAGGTTACCAATAATACCAGAATGGTTGACATGTTACCAATTAGCACACAATGGTTGGCATGTTACCAATCAGCGCAACATGGTTGTCATTTTACCAATCAGCACAGAATGGTCACCAGGTTACCAATCATAACAGAATGTTTGGCATGTTACCAATCAGCACAAAATGGTTGACATGTTACCAATCAGCACATAATAGTTGACATGGTACCAATCAGCACATAATGGTTGACAGGTTACCACTCAGCACAGAATAGTCAATAGGTTACCAATCGTAACAAAATGGTTGACATGTTACCAATCATCCCAAAATGGTTGACATCTTACTAATGAGCACAGAATGGTTGACATGTTACCAATGAGCACATCATGGTCGACATTTTACCACTGAGCACATCATGGTCGACATTTTACCAATCAGCACATCATGGTCGACATGTTACAAATCAGCACAGCACGGTTGACATATTACCAATTTGCACATAATCGTTGACATGCACAGGATAGTAAACATATTACCAATCAGAACAGAATGGTCAACATGTTACCAATCAGCACAGAATGGCCGACATTTTAGCACTCAGCATGGAATGGTCGACAAGGTACCAGTCAGCACGGAATGGCCGACACATTACCAATCAGCAACCTGGTGCTGTGAACCAACGTGCCTGTCAATGACTAGTTCTGAGGTTAACCACCAGGTGTAGGAGGGGGAGAAGTGTCGCTCAGGGACAACCCAAATCTGTGCAGTTCAGCACCACAGGTATGTCTGCTGGCCCTCCAGGGCGGGGCAGAAGTAGGTTAGAGGTCAGAGGTCAGAGGTCACCTGCTGTCCGCGTCTCCTGACATTGTCAGATGGCCCCCGGGTCACGGGGTCCTCTATGACTCAGCGCGCAGGCGCCGGCGTCTCGGCGCCTGCACTACCCGGGACGCCGTCGGGCGGACACAAATTCAGTAACCATGGCAGCGGGCTGATGGCAGTGCTGTATGGCTTCATGTGCAGGTGATGGGTTTGAACCCGGACTTAGTCAAACTGATCACTTGTACAATTGATATTTGTCACGCACCAAACGGGATGCCCGAATGCGTTGCTATGGTCACCGTACCGCTGGCAACACCACTTGGAGGGGGGGGGGGGGTGTGCAGCTTCGCATCCTGCTTTCTACCTTCTCTGCTTTCACTACTCCTGAATTCTGATTTTAAAGAATACTCGGGGAGCGGGACGTAGCTCAGGCGGTAGAGTGTCCATCTGTGAAGATGTCGTTCATTCGATCGATCCTTCTCAGTGGACACAGTGAACACTTCCACTTCGCAGACACCTATTTGGTTACATGAAAGGTGCGGGACGTAACTCAGACTGTTGAGTGTCCAGCTGAGAATGTGTCGGTCATCCTATCAATCCTGCTCAGTGGACACATTTGCAGTTTGGGCTGTTTTCCATTCCAACCAGTTGTCTACAACTGGTTCATCAAAGATTGTGGTATGTGTTGTCTGTGGGAAAGTACATATAAAATACCCCTTGCTGTGTATGTTTGACGTCCAATGGCCGATGATACAATGACAAAATAAAGTGCTCCAGAGGCTTACTTAAATAAAACAAGCATTACTTAATATGAACAAAGTCCTATTCTATTCTATTAAATTCGTAATTTAAGAAGCAAAATATATTCTTCACATACATCTTCATATTTACCTAGTACTTCTGATTTAAAAAATATAATAAAACGTGTAGCATAAGGAACTTTAAAAGTGAAATTAACAGTGTTCTATCACCACCATCTTGTCTTTTTGCAGTCTCTCTCAATTCACCAACTTTGCCCCGATATAAGTAGCCATTTGATACTGGAGTGAGGGATTCTAGTTCCTATTCCATAGTAAAGCTATTGTCGACCGTATTTTTAGACTAAGTTGTTGTTCACCCCTCTCTACTGCAAGTACGGGGTGAATCGTGTATAGATCTATGTGAACAGATGCAGTAACTGTGAGGTTTCATAGGCATTATCTCATAGGGTGGTCTGTTGTGGAGGAGTGTGGGGGGGGAGCACCGTGTATGGGTAGGTGAGTGATGGGTAGGGGAGTGTGGGGGGGTGGTAGGGGAGTGGTGGGTAGGGGAGTTGTGGGGTAGGGGAATGGGGGGAGGGGGGAGGGGGTAGGGGAGTGGTGGGTAGGGGGGTGGGTGGGTAGGGGAGTGCGTGGGTAGGGGAGTGGTGGGTAGGGGAGTGGTGGGTAGGGGAGTGGTGGGTAGGGGAGTGGTGGGTAGGTGAGTGGTGGGTAGGTGAGTGGTGGGTAGGGGAGTGGTGGGTAGGGGAGTGGTGGGTAGGATGAGTGGTGGGTAGGTGAGGCGTGTGGGTAGGTGAGTGGTGGGTAGGGAGTGGTGTGTAGGTGAGTGGTGGGTAGGAGTGAGTGGTGGGTAGGGGAAGTGGTGGGTAGGGGTGGTGTGGTAGGTGAGTGGGGGGCGGGGAGAGTGGTGGGTAGGGGAGAGTGGTGGGTAGGTGAGTGGTGGGTAGGGGAGTGGTGGGTAGGTGAGTGGGGGAGTGGGGTAGGGAAGAGTGGTGTAGGTGGGTGGAGTGGTGGGTAGGGGAGTGGTGGGTAGGGGAGTGGTGGGTAGGGGTATGGTAGTGGTGGGTAGGGGAATGGTGGTAGGGAAGTGGTGGTAGGGGAGTGGTGGGTAGGTGAGTGGGGAGGTGGTGGGTGGAGTAGTGGTAGGGTGGGTAGTGAGTGGTGGTTTGGGGAGTGGTTGTAGGTGGTGGTGGTAGGGGGAGTGGGTGGTAGGGGGAGTGGGTGGTAGGGGAGTGGTGGGTAGTGAGATGTGGTGGGTAGGGGAGTGGTGGGTAGGGGAGTGGTGGGTAGGGGAGTGGTGGGTAGGGGAGTGGTGGGTAGGGGAGTGGTGGGTAGGGGAGTGGTGGGTAGGGGAGTGGTGGGTAGGTGAGTGGTGGGTAGGGGAGTGGTGGGTAGGTGAGTGGTGGGTAGGGGAGTGGTGGGTAGGGGAATGGTGGGTAGGTGAGTGGTGGGTAGGTGAGTGGTGGGTAGGTGAGGGGTGGGTGTGATGGAATGAGTGTAACACAACTGCACGTGTCGACGTCTAGTTACTCAATGCTTTATTTATCTCAACCGCTGCTACGCTGGTACCTCGCAGCGCTCGCTGGTGCCCGGCGCCCCAGCCGGGTACAATACATAGCATCTCCTTTTTTATAAACAATATAAGATGAACTTGAATAAACACAAATGGCATGTACGGTTTAACACGGTGACAATCACCCAATGCGTCCGCCGCGCACCGCTGGGATTTTAACCCTCGTGCCTCAGAGTTCAGTCCTAGTGTTTCCTTTTATAAACAATATAAGATGGAGCTGGAATAACACAAATGGCATGTACGGTTTAACACGGTGATAATCACCCAATGAGTCCTTTGTATTTACCATCCTCGTCCTTGGACTATGTTGACGCGCAGTTCTCAAAACCGCCTTTTGTCCATTGCGTCAAATCACACGTACACACTCTTATCTCCTCTTTGTGTGAAAGAAAAAAACGAGAAAAAAAAACTACAGTTTGAGTATACCGATACACAAAAC